>JADRCD010201713.1:0-27297 GCA_019843815.1 Montemys delectorum
AAAAAAAAAAAAAAAAAAAAGTTACAGAGCTTAGACGGCTTCCAGAGGAGTGGACCCGCTGAAGGAAGATAGAGCCTACACTTCTGTATCTTTTTACTACGTTCTCAGGTGATTTGAAATCTAAAACAAAAGTTTGAAATCCACTCCCTAAATGTTAGAGGAGAGAAGTAACTGATAACCAGTCCATAACAAAGCCTACAGAAGAGAGGGAGAGAATGTAGTTGAGAGGCCCTACAGAGGCACACTTCTGTTAAAAGAGGGCTAGGTTACCAAGACCCAGAGATAGTAATGAGGACGACAGGCTTTCTTAACTGTTATTTTCCTTTTTGTGACAATGAATGCTATAGAACTATGACTCTAAAGGAGATACATTGAAAGTCCTAACCTTGTGTATTTAGAATGTGACCTTATTTAGAAATAGGGTCACAAGAGTTTGAAAATGCATATAGGTAGTGGAAATGAGGGCATAGCATGACTGCTGTTTTTATAAGAAGATGGCCATATGGACACAAGACCCTTGGCAGAATGCTGTACCATAACGACATTTAAGGTTATGGAGCTGCAAGCAAGAGAAATCACCAAAGGTGCCACTAGACCACCAGGACCTAAGAAAGGGGCAAGCATAGATCCACCTATAGGATTCAGAAGAGGCGTGGGCTTGCTCACACCTTAGTTTGTATTTCTAGTCTCCAGAGCTTAGAAATTTAGAGATTTGTATTGCTCGAGCCATCAAGTTTATGGTAGACTGTTAAAGCTTTCCTAGAAAATTAATACAGATTGACATATTCCCAAATTTTCTTTCCTATATTCTGCCCATGTCCTGCCTGCCTTTGTCTCCTTTGTGCGAAACATATACTCTGTGACGACAGGGAAGGAAACCAGGTGTGAACCAGTGAGTGTCGTTAGAACAGCAGCGACAACAAAAATAAGGAAAGAAGGAAGGGAGGGAGGGAGGGAGGGAGGAAGAGAAAGAAGAGAAAGAGAAGAGAAGGGAAGGGGAGGGGAGGGGAGGGGAAGGGAGGGGAGGGAAGGGAAGGGAAGGGAAGGGAAGGGAAGGGAAGGGAAGGGAAGGGAAGGGAAGGGAAGGGAAGGGAAGAGAAGAGAAGAGAAGAGAAGAGAAAAGGTTCATTTCCCCCACAACATGCTGGAGGTGAACACAGTATACATTATCTCTTCTTGATGGTGTGGTTGGTTTCTGCATTTGCTGAATGCATTTCATATAAAATAAGTCAGTGCACATGAGATGGGTAACTTATTTGAAGAGATGCATGTTAGCTGTTTTTTAAAAAAAATAAACAGAAGCCTATAAGATATATCTGCATGTTGCTCAGAAATAAGCTTTTCCCATAAAGTAGTCATAAAGGTTCCAAGGGAATATATACTGGGTTTCAATCTCTAAACTCCTCCCACTTCCTCTACTGTTATAATGTTTCCTTATTTCTCACTAAAGGAAAGTCTTGGTGCAACAATTGTCCCAAAGACCTAGATAGCTCCTGGAAGGATTAACTTCCTAATTCATTTAGCAAATGCTACAGAACACAATCAAAGTAAGGTTACTCAGTGCAGGAACAAAGAAACAGACTATCCCACTCAGCTTCCTGAAGTCTCCAAAGGTTCCTCTTTCTGACTGTCAGGGCAACACATACTTTGTAGCTCATGTGATATGTTTTGTACACATACTTTGTAGCTTTGTAGATATGTTACTTTGAGGACTTAGAATAAGAATAGAGCAATTGTTGCCAGTGTAGGAGTGTAGGACTTCTGTATGGAAGAGGGGTCATCTGCTAAATCTTCTCTTTTACTGTATGACCGTCAGTATGGATTGGAGGAGGCAATGAGGTATGTTAAAAGGGCATGTGGACTAGGGATACATAGTCCTGATTCTAAAGCTTTCTCTCGAGTCTTAATCTTGGGTCCAAATAGTTTTATTTGGATGCTCTGTAGCTAACTGAATCTGACTGCATTTAAAACTTACTTCATCCTCCTATCCCATCTCCCTCTATCAACTTTGTTTCACTTTCCTTTTTATATACTCTCCTAAATTACACATACACACACACACACACACACACACACACACACACACACACACACACCTTTTCTGCTGATATAAAATGCTCCCTTTCCTATGTTTTCCAATTTGCTTCCATTCTTCTTTCTATTCTGAAACTGCCTGGCTAAGGTCTTCATTGGCCCTGGCGGTGCCCATCCAACAGCCACTGTATTCATTTCTCATCAGTGTTCAACCTGCACACTTTGAGCTCATTCTTCTCTGCTCTTAGCCTGACACATCCTGTTTTCTCTTCTATTTCTTTGTTCCTTCTCTGTTTTCTCATAGTCTCATCTTCAGCCAGCCTTCAAAATATGAACTTCTTCTGACATTTCTTTAAATAGTGTCAATATGTATTGATAATATTGTTAATATTTATTAATAATAAGCTTAAAGTATGTGCCAAGCTTCTAAGTATAAATACTAAATCTGATGTGGCTGTCTTTTGCTTGCTCTCTGTCAAGGATTTGAAACATGACATACCTGAGTTTTTGTTTGTGTTTGTTTTGTTTAGTATTTATTTGCACATGCATGGATGTGTGTGTGTGTGTGTGTGTGTGTGCAATATGCTGCTGTGTGTATTTGGAGGTCACAAGACAACTTGTGAATTGTCAGTTTTCTTCCTCCGCCTTATTGAGGCTGTGGATCTGTAGCTTCTGTGTTTCTTCCTACTACAGGCCCACTGGCTCCAGTGCTTTCTGTGGATTCTTTGTCTCTGCCTCCTGACTGCCAATTTAGGAGTGTGGAAGTTACAGATGTGTGCAACGACCTTTGGCTTGTACGTGGGCTCCAGGGATTGGACTCTCCTGGCTTTCATAGCTAGTGCTTTTACCCAATAAGTTGTCTCCCTGGCTCCTGTTTGCTTAGTCTTTGAGACTAGGTCACTGTGGTCCTCAGGCTCTTGACCGTCTATGATGCCAGGGATATGTCACTATAACTGGCGGGTTCAAACAAACTCTTGAGTCACTTCAAAGGTTCCCTGCCTGACCTGTTATGCCCAAGTATTTCCAGCTTAGTAAGTGGTACTTTAGTTTATTCAAGCTAGAAACCTTTCCATTCCCTCACCCTGCACGTCCAAAAGGCCTTGTAATTCCTATGGCTTTCTAAACCAAATCTCAAATCTGTTACTTCTGTTTAGTCCACTTAAAGCAAGGTTACTAAAACAAGGTTACCACTTGGTGGTAACTTTGATTCTGGCCACTGGCACCCAAAGTGATCTCTCAGATGGACTTCTTGGGACTCTGTTCCCATACTCGGCCCCAATATCTTTGCCAAGAAACAGCTAGAGAGCAGTCTGTTACAAATGTCTGAACGTGCCCACAAGGGCATAGATTGCCTTTTGCTGGTCTCTCGAATCTCATCTCACCCTGTTTCCTCCACCCACAGAGCTTCAGCTTGTTGCCTTCTCAGTTTCTGGGACCAGCCCAACTCTTTCCCACCTCAAGACTTTGCATAATAGGTTCCCTTTTCCTTGAACCCTCTCTGCCTACTGCTTTATGTGTATTTTCTTTGTTTGGTTGCACTTGACATTTGGTATAGTGATTAGCACATAGAAGGCTCGTATAGGAAGTGGATATAACTGGAACATTTAATAACTAGTGTTATGTGAAGAGGGCACAGAGGGACTGTATTAGTCAGAGTTCTCTAGAGAAACAGAACTATAAACTGAATATATATGCATTTATACACACATATATGTATATATTCGTGTAACTATAGAATGAATATATAGTTGTATATGGGTATATATATATATAATCATACATATATTCATACGTGTGTATATTCTAACAAATCATATATATGATTACAGTCCATATGGACTGCTAAGCAAACAGGTTCAACTAGTCCAACAATAGCTGTCTACCAAAAGAAGGACCAAGAATCCAGTAGTTTGTTCAGTCCATGAGCCTGGATATCTCAGCTGGTATTCATTATATACCAGAATCCCAAAGAAGTAGGCTCTAATGCCTGTGAAGGAATGGACTTGGCAGAGAGGCAAAAGCAAGCAGGCACAGAGATTTCTCCTTCCACATCATTTACATAGCCTGCCAACAAAATGTGGCTCAGATTAGAGGTGGGTCTCCTTGACTCAAAAGATATGGATTAAAGGTATATCTTTTTATCTCAAAAGAGCCTGACTAAAAGTAGATTCCCATTTCAAATGATTTTTACCTATACCCAGCCACTTGGGTTTTAGCTAATTCTAGATGTATTCAAGTTGACGACCAAGAATCGTCATCACAGGGACCATTCCCATGAGCTAGAAAATGCCCTTTGGAGCAACAGAATGGCGTTTATATGATATCTATGACTGCTGCTTTTTTGTTTATTTGTCTGTTTGTTTTAAGAATTCTGCTGCTGGGCCCAGGCGCTGCAGGTGCTGCGGGTTACCACGCAGACATGGCCAAGTCCAAGAATCACACCACATACAAACAGTCCCACAAAAGGCACAGAAATGGCATCAAGAAACCCTGGTCACAAAAATACCATCTATTCACGGGGTTGACCCCAAGTTCCTGAGGAATATGCGTTTTGCCAAGAAGCACAACAAGGCCTGAAGAAGATGCAGGCCAACAACGCAAAGGCAGTGAGTGCACGCGCAGAGGCCATGAAGGCCCTTGTGAAGCCCAAGATGCAAAGGGCCCTAGCGGCAAACTCAGCCATCTGGCATTCATCACTCACCCTGAGCCTGGGAAGCAGATTTAAAGCTACATGGCCAAGGGTCAAAGGTTCTGCCAACCAAAGCCTAAGGTTCAAACCAAGGCAGAGGCCAGAGCTCCAGCTCAGGCCCAGGCTTCAGCTCCAGCCCAGGCTCCCAAAGGTGCCCAGGCCCCTGTGAGGGCCCCATAGGAAAGACTCCTGCCAGGGTGAAGACAGATGGGACTGCTGTGACACACCTACCCACACACTATTTGCAGATGGTCAGTCTCCTATGCTGTTTTTACAAAGAAACTCAAGGCAAGATCTGTTAGAGAAAAGAAAAAGAATTCTGTTATACTCTGTTGCTAGATCTCATGTTCTCAAAACCATTTGTCTGCTAAGCAAACTGCACTCACTATGGAATAATTAAATTTCTATTTTTAGTCATATATAACACCTAATTAGACATTCATAACCCCTAAGTAGAGAATTGAAATCAACATACGTTGAAAACTGTAAGTCAAAAGTAGGGCCAGGTAATAAGTATCATTAGATTTTTCACTGGGCTTCTTCTATATTTAAAACATCTTACAAACCCATACCCCATATTTTTTCAAAGCTTAGCAATGTATCTTGTAAAGAAAATAAAACACAAAATTTATCTTTTTCATGTAAGTCTCACCAGCTTTTTGCAGTTCAGTAACTGTAAGTGAATTGGCTTTTGGAGAGGAATGAGTTAGGAAATTATTTTACCATAGTGATAATTTGAAAATATGGTAAGTAGGGTTTTTGTTGTTGTTGATGATGAGACACTCATGTAGCCCAAGCTGACGTTAAACTTGCTGGGTGTCTGGGGATGACCTCAGAATTTCTGATCCTCCTGTCTCCACCTCCAAACTACTGGGATTACAGGCATGCACTCAGTTTGTGCAATGCCAGGGTTAGAGCCAAGGATTTTGTACATGCTAGCAACTGAGCCATCTCCCCAAAATACAACTCATTTTCTTCTTTCTTGCTCTTTTTTTTTTTTTTTTTTTAAAGACTTGTAATTGAACTCAGGGTCTATAGCATGCTAGGCATCAAACTCTATCCTCTCTGTGAAGAAAACTTTCTTTTTCTTGTTGGCAGTATTGGGTCGCCTCTAGCCTTGCATTTATGAGACACTATAACATGACCTACTAGTCAAATCCAATTTATCCAAGAAAGCCTCTTCTTATTCTGTACTTCTTAAATAATTTTAATCATTTTCAACAGCATACATTCCCCAAAAGTAATTTCTGTCAAGAGAAATAGGAAGATGTAAATATTTTACATACATAAAATGAACACTCATTCATGTACTTAAAAATTTCTGAAATAAATTAATGTTACTTTTCAGGCTGTTGCTTTGAAAATATTTCATGAATTCAAATCATTCTGAACAAACTTGGTGACTCTATAGAGATATTCAAAATAAAGGAGCAATAAAGTTCCGTAAGTCCTGAAGAGGAGGCGTCTTAGACAGGTTTTGGGCGACTTAACACTGGAAGTCAAGAAATTTCAATTCATAATTTTGCTAACAGGTGTAGAATCTTGTATTTTTATAGCTTTTGTGTGGGAAGCAATTTGTAGTGGAGTTGGTGGCAATTTTATCTTACTGTCAAGTGCCTGATAGATCAAGCATTTTGAGTACATAAAATGATCTCAAAATAGTGGATCAAAATTTCACCTTTTCCCCCCTGTCAAGATGTTCAAAATCGCCCCCATCTTAAACCCTTAGAAGACTTTATAGACAAATAATTTTCATCACATTTTTGCCACAGGTGAGATGAAACAATTATCCTGACTTTATAAATACTTCATCCCTGCAAATCTGTAAAGCAAAGCTGCAGGGTAGTTTTTCTCTATTAAGTGCAAATAAAATATTTTACTGTGATATATATATATATATATATATATATGTAAGATATATGTATATATTAATACATATATATACACATATAGCTATCTTTGAGATAGATATATGTCAAAGATATATATACATATATATTTTACCACTACATACCCACACATATATATATATCTTATATATATATGTGTCTTATATATATATATATCTTATATATATATCTTACCTCAGTAAAGATATATATTTATATCATAAAACTTACTAATTAACTATTTTACGTATAATTCTGTGTCACCAGTAACATTCACAATATTGTACAACCATCATTATTTCCAAATTGTCCCATCAACTATTTCCAAACCCTTTTTCTCATCTCAGAGAGGAACTCCAAATAAAAACAAATCTTTGCAATAGGCTTTCCCCTCATTGCTGATCTCCTCTCTCTCATCCCATTCACCTCAGCTTCTAGCACGGCATTCTATACATAGTATGTACATTATATACCTTATATTCTTGGTATATCCATTATATGCATGGTGGGTGCCTGGTAAATCTTTTATTAGTGAGTAAAATATTTAATAAATACTTATTTAACATGTTGAAAACTGCAATCATGTTTCTTCCACTGGAAAGGTATGAGATTTCTGGTTTCTTCACATTCTTGCTAATAGTGGTTGTTTCAGACTTAAATTTTAGCCTGTTTAATGGATAGACTGTGGCTTTCATTCCCACTTCCTTGAAGACTAGTGATATTGAGAGTCTCTTACAATATTTACCATTGTGACCAAATGACACAAAGAAGAATTTATTTATTGGCTCAGAAGGTGAAAGGTTTCAGTCCTTGCTTAGCTGGCTCCTTTGCTTCTTAGCCACCGTGAAGCAGGACATCACAGTGTAATGTCAAGCAGAGCGGAATTGCTTATTGAATGGTGGCCATGGAACAGAGTGAGGCACTGAGAGACCAGAGTCAAGCTATATAACTCTTCACTTCCCCCAACTAAATCTCACTTTGCAATAAGTGTCATTATATTATGAATTCGTCAATGAATTAATATACTGATTAGGTTACAGCTTCCCAGGTCCAGTCACTTCCCCAAAGCTCATCAGGTGGCACACCAGCCTCCAACATAGGAGTCTTTAGGAAAATACTGGATTCAAACCGTAACAGAATCTTTTCAATATCTTGTTTTATAAAAATCATCCGCTCTATGTTTTATTGAATTGTTTTATTTTATAATTAAGCTGATTGTTACATATATAACTGTTTTTTTAAAAAAATATATTATGAATATGGGTCTTTTGTCATGTGCATAATTTGCAAATATTTCTTTCCCACTGTGGTTTTTCTGTTTATTTTTTAATATTTATTTATTTAATGTATGTGAGTACACTGTTGCTCTCTTTAGACATACCAGAAAAAGGCATTGGATCCCATTACAAATGGCTGTAAGCCATCATGTAGGTGCTGGGAATTGAGTTCTGGACCTCTAGAAGAACAGTCAGTGCTCTTAACCACTGATCCATTGCTCCAGCCCCCTGATTACTTTCTTAATCTGCTTAAGAATACATGGTTTTCATTTTTTTGTTTGTTTGTTTGTTTTGTTTTTTCGAGACAGGGTTTCTCTGTGTAGCCTTGGCTGTCCTGGAACTCACTCTGTAGACCAGGCTGGCCTTGAACTCAGAAATCTACCTGCCTCTGCCTCCCAAGTGCTGAGATTAAAGGCATGCGCCACCACTGCCCAGCACAATTTTCATTTTGAAGAAACTTTAATAATTTGTCATTTTTTCTTCTAAGGACTCTTAATCTCTCTCAAGTTTCCTAAGTATCTCCCAAGTTTTCTCAGGTAGTTTTTATAATTATAATACTCATTACAAACTTTTATAGGTGTTTTATATCAAGTTGAAAAAAATTCCCTTCTACTTCTGATTTGTAGAGAACCTTTATCACAACTGAAATATTTATTGAATGCTTTTTTTCTGTATTGAGATGATTATCTGGTAACATTCTTTATTCTGTAAATATGGTGAATCACATTGATGAGTGCTTGAATTTCAAGTCAACCTTCGTTTCTGCAATAAACTTTTTATAGCAACTTCTAAAAGTGCCCCCTGGACAGAATTTAATAATATGAGGTTTGTAGATGAATTTGCATAGTTGTTCATAATGTATATTAGCCAGTGGCTTTATTCCTGTAACATCATTATCAGTTTTGACGTTGGAGCAGTTGTTCCATCAAAGAATGGACTGGGAAATATTTCCCTTCTAGTTTGTGAAGGAGTGTGTGCAGAACTGATATTTTTCTTAAATGTTAAGTAAGAGTCACAACTACAACTATTTGGGCTTAAAGTACAGCCCAGATAAGAACTTCAACTTTTGAAATAAGTATTAGTAATTAATTTTTTGAACCAGAGAACTGTCTTATTGAATAAAAGCTTTTGCCATGCAACCCTGAAGGCATAGGTTCTATCCTCAGAACCCATGTGAAGCAGAAAGAGAAAGCCTACTCCAGTGTTATCTCCCTACTTTCTTGTACAGGTGAATGTAGCACACACACACCTCCCCTCCTCCCTCCCATCTTACATGGACAGAATAGTAATCAATAAGAATGCTGAGGCAGGATCTCACTGTATAGCACTGCCTGGCTTGGAAACTACGAAGTAGTTGAGACTGGCCCTGAACTCACAGAGATCCATTCCGCCTGTATCTGTCTCCTGAGTGCTGGGACTAAAGTCATGTGCTACATTTTCTTTTTCTTTTTCTGTGCAGGTGGCTACTTTTGTTTTGTTTAGTTGTAAAACAAGATCTTGCTGTCTAGACCAGGATACTCTTGAGTTGAAACCCTACCTCAGTACTCCTGAGTGCTACAGTTACTGTGGACAGTAACACATTTGGCCAATTCCAATGGATATGAAGCTAATAAGATTTTTTTTTTTTTTACTTCTGGAATCAAATTTGAGTATTTATGTCTCTTAATGAATTAATTCCTTTATTTATTTTTACTTACTTCCAAGACACACCACCACCCAAGTATTGGAGACATTTAAATTAAATTTAAAAATTTTTTAACTTAATTTAAATTAAATTTAAAAATTTGCTCCTATTTCTCACTATGTAGACAGGGTCTCACTATGTAGTCCCCAAGTATCCTGGAACTCACTGTATAGACCAGGCAATCTTGAACTCCTAGAGATTTGTTAGGTCTGAAGTGGCACCCAAAATAGCAGAGCTGGTGATACTGTCATAAACAGAAGGACTTTGCCTGGGTAAACAGGATTGTTACTAAGAAAACAGAGGCCTAAAGGTGGGTTTCTGTTTACCAGGAACCTCACTTAAATCATCAGGAATCTTCCTTAATCCACTCCAAAGGTCATCTCCCTTGGATAATGGTATCCAAACAGCCTGTATCAACTCAAAGAACTCACCGTGCTGACAGTCAGATAAAATGCTTGCTTTTCTACCATGTTGTTCTTCTTATTGCCCACTACCCCCCAGAAGCTCACCTTGGCAGTTTGATGCCCAATAAACCTTTCTTTCTAACCATGGAGTAGTGTAGTTCAGTGGTCTCACCGTGCCCTACCCCTGCTGACAAGATTCACCACTCGCCTTTCCTCCTGAGTCCTGAGATTAAGGTATGTGTCTCCAAGCTCATGCTTCTTCTTTGATTCATACATTATTTAGGAATGTGTAACAGAACTTGCAAAATTTCAGTAGTTTTTCAGCTGTTTTATTGATCAAATTTCTTTTGATCGAAGAATATAATTGGAATAATTTTGATTTTTGAGACTAGCTAAAGGTGCAGAATAAATTATTCCTGATTTTACGTGTATTTTAGAGAGTCTTTTGCTATTTGTTGAGTAGAATAGTCTGTAATTTTTTTTTTTTAAAAAGGTTTTAGCTGGTTGAGAGTGTTCTTCCAGTATTCTCTTTCTTTTTGGATTTACTGTCTACTTGTTTTGAAAATAGTGAAATTTTGAACTGTAATTGTTGATTTGCCTATTTTTCTTTGGGGTTCTTATATTAATTACTTTTTACTACTGTAATAAAATGCCATGGCCAAAAGTAACCTAAGAAAGAAAAGGTTTCTGTGGCTTACTACAGATCCAGAGGAAGAGTCCATTATTGTGGGGGAGGATGGCAGGAAGAAGGATGGTGGCAGGAAACTGAAAGGACACTGTTGAAAGCAGAGAAGATGAACTTAGAGTGGGGTGAGGCCACAGACAAGTCCACTCTCGGTGACGGTGGTGGTTTGAGTATGCCTAGCCCAGGGAGCGGCACTACTTGGAGGTGTGGTCTTGTTGGGGTAGGTGGGCCACTGTGGGCTTGGGCTTTAAGACCCTCGTCCTAGCTGCCTGGAAACCAGTCTTATAGCAGCCTTCAGATGAAGATGTAGAACTTTCAGCTCCGCCTGTACCATACCTATCTGGACGCTGCCATGCTCCCACCTTGATGATGATGATGGACTGAACCTCTGAACCTGTAAGCCAGCCCCGATTAAATGTTGTTCTTATAAGAATTGCCTTGGAGCCAGGCAGTGGTGGTGCATGCCCTTAATCCCAGCACTTGGGAGGCAGAGGCAGGCGGATTTCTGAGTTCGAGGCCAGCCTGGTCTACAGAGTGAGTTCCAGGACAGCCAGGGCTACACAGAGAAGCCCTGTCTCGCAAAAAGAAAAAAAAAAAAAAAACAGCAACAACAACAAAAACAAAAACAAAAACAAAAACAAAAAAATCCCCCTAAAACAAACAAACAAACAAACAAACAAACAAAACTCAAGAGTTGCTTTGGGGGGCTGGAGAGATGGCTCAGCAGTTAAGACCACTGCACTACTCTTTCCAAGTTCCTGAGTTCAATTCCCAGCAACTACATGGTTGGGGGATCACAACCATCGGTAATGGGATCCGAGGTACTCTTCTGGTGTGTCTGAAGACTGCTATAGCGTACTCATATAAATAAAAATAAATACATCTTTTTTTTTTTTTTTTTTTTTTAAATAAATACATCTTAAAAATAAAAAAAGCTGTCTTGGTCTTGGTGTCTGTTCATTTCAGTAAAACCCTAAGATAGCAACCTTACTTTCTCCAGCAACCCTGTATACCCTCTAAAGGTCATGTAACCTCTTCAAACAGGACCACCAACAGGGGACCAGAGGTTTTAGTGCAGGAACCTATGGGAGATCTTTCCCAAACTGCTGGTTCTGTTGGTCTTTATGTCATGGACTTTGATGCTCTGGTGCTAGGTGCCATGAAGCGTATTCTGCTTTGGGTGGTTGAAAACCAAAAATCTTCAAGGTCTGTCTGAAAAGTGGGAATTTATCTAAAACTTCCCCAGTTATCATATGATAAAACCCCAGCCTATTTCATTATTACTATTTATTCAGCAATAACCCCAAAGATAATACCTTTTTTTTTTTCTTTATAGTACTTTTGGAACTCAGCTGTTGAAGTTGTGGCTCCTACCTACCCAAGGAGTCTAATTGCACCATGCCACTCTGAACAGCCCCTCTTGCAGGAAGTAGGCTTGCTGTGGAACTCATCTCATTTATTGCCCTCTCTGAGACAGAAACAGCACTGTCTGTGTGCTGCTCAGTGACTGTCAACAATGTTCATACATCAGACAAGGAATCTGTGTTCTAGACCCAGTTGCTCCAAAATGCTCAAAAACAGAAGGGGGCACTTGTGCTAGTTGGAGGGAAGTGTAGTGGTGGGTGGATATGGTCAAAATAGGTTTATACATGTATAGAGAATATGTAACATATTATTTATAAAGAGTAAAGCAAAGCAGCAACTCTTAGAAGAAGACCATACCGCAGAAGGTACCACGGAATTGCAAATTATATCTTAAACAAAGGAGAACTTCTCTTTTAGAACATACCCTTTGAAAAATACTAGATGACAGGTGGAGTGATACATGCCTGTAATCCGAGTTAAAACCACTCAAATCTCCTTACATCCATTACAGATGGAAACAAAGCCATCAAGAGTGTCTCTGTCCTATTTCTGCTGAACATGACATCTCAGTAGTTCAGTGCTAGTACACTGGGAACAAAACCTCTCAAAGCTTTTGATCTACTTCCCTCAAGGTTTACTTTACCCATAAGGAAAAGTCGGGATTTAGGATAGCAAGATACAAGAGGAAAAAGGAAGCAATCACAAATAATATTAGCATGTAATATTAAGTTCTTACAATATACCTATCAGTCGACAAGACTTGCCATGAGAACACGCAACCCTAAAACCTGAGGGTTTCTAGCATACAGCAACAAAGGTTTGTTTCTGGCTCATATTACATATCCATTGCTTTCTGGCTTAACTCTACATTATTTTTTTTTCTCTGGGACTTAAAGTAATGGAGCAATTACTGTCTGGAACATTGCTGGTCATTATGGAGAAGAGAACAAGGCAAACTGTGTACTGGCTCTTGGATATTCCATCTCAAAGTGCCATGAATCATTACAGCAGGACTCCTCTGGTTAAATCAAGTCTTAGGCCCATGCTCACATCAGTGGGATTGAGAACTCTCCCCAAGAAGGGACTTCAAATATAACAGCTGACCCTACCATATAAAACAAATCTTTTCTCAATGAATGTTCCTAACAGCCAGAAATAGGCTCTATAATTGTTCCATTTTACTGATGGACTAAGGCTGGGGTATTACCTGGCCCAAGTCAAAGACTACCAAATGGCAGGGCCCGACTTTGCTTGTCAACCTGGGTACTGCTCCGAGGCCATGGGAAGAGAGAAGGAGAGTGGAGATGTTTGAGGATACAGTAGCAAGAGAAGCAAAGATGGGAGACATTAAAAAGAATAACAAGCTGCATCCTGTGGAAATCAGGTGTGGTGATTAGAAGTAATGGTGCAGCACAGTGAGGAGCAGCGGCTCTCTTCTTCCCAGCCCACCTCGAGCCTGCTCACCCTGTTCTGCATGCCCTTATCTAGCATCACCCCAAGAAAACCAGGCATCCCTTCCCCATATCTAAAGCCCTCACTCAATTTCTCAGACTATGTTAACTGACTAATTTGTATTATGAAAAGAAAGAAGTTACTATACACACTTAGCACTGATAATTTACCTTGATAATGCCAGGCATGTTATAAAATCCCAACAAACTGGCCACTTTCTGTTGTCCTCTCTGGAGGTGGGGAGAAATGGATAGATAATAATAATAATAATAATAATAATAATAATAATAATAATCATAGATAGATAGATAGGTGATTTGTGTCTATTTTTTAAAATAAAACCAGTATCCAACACTTTCTGAAGCAATTCTATGAAAAGGTGGATGTAGCTTATTATAATCTTAGCATTGTAGGAAAAGTGAAAACTGGCTCTGCGCTCAGGCTGGCCTGACACTTGTTATGCAGAGCAGGCTGACCTAGAGCTCCCAGAGAGCAGTCCCTTTACCTCCGAAGTGCTGAGATTAAAAGGCACCAGCCAGACTAGTTAACTTTTTCTTATTGTTTTGGTTTTGGGGATACTCTTCTACTGTTAAAATGCCAGTGTTTCTCCTTACAAGGTGTAGAAAACGGTGTGATCACACATAACTAGATCCTTAAGGTTATAACCCTTCAGCCTAGGTTTTCCTGAGAATAGACCTTGAGCTTGTCCCCCGCAGTCTAGGAGGATGCTGCAGCTACTGCACAAACCTCTGAGGACAAAGATGAGAGGCTGTGAGTGGAGCTTTCAAGTGCCTCTCTCCCTCTCTCTCTCTCTTTTTTAATTCCAAGTGCTCTTTTAATAGGTGAAATGAAAACTTCTTTTCTTCCTGGATCCTGGTCATATCCTCCTATCTCAAGACTTCAACTTGCTGTCTATTAAGCATTATAGAAAGAATTGCATAATAAATGCTGTACAGTAAGAGACTGATTAAAAATACAATGTAGCTATTAAACATTTAAGAAGACTGAACTAGAGAGATGGCTCAGTCAGGAGCCATCTTCAAAGCACTTACTTAGAAAACCTATGGTCATGGGTTCAGCTACCAGTTTCCACTACAAAGCTAGGTGCAGCCACAGACCTGTAATCGCAGCATAATGAAGGTAGGGCCAGGTGGGTTTCTGAAAATTGCCAGGCACCCAGTCTAGCTAAATAATAGCAAGTTCCAGGTTCTGTGAGAGGCTCTATCTTAAATAAAATAAAATTCTTAATAATCCCAGCAATGTGGAACGTAATTCTAGAATGATTTCAGTGACAGAATAGAAGCATTGCAGTGACCTACAGTGGCTAGGCAGGATGCACAATCAAAAAAAAAAGTATGATGTGCTGAAGTAAAACTTATGATTGCAAGCAAGATCTTTTCTCACTCATTTAGGTTTATTGTATAGTACAAATAGAATACTTACGTAATAAAAGTTTTACTTTTAGACTAAAGAAGAAACAGGACCCAGTGACCCTTTTCTATTCTGTGTCTCTTTGGAGGCTCCAAGATTTCTTTCCCAGATCATTAAAATGAAAAACTCCAAACCATCTGTGGATGAATTGGAGAATCGTGATGAATATATTATTAGAATCACACTCGGAGTTTCAGTCATCCTTGTAATGGAAGGGTTTATGTATAGGTAAGTAAGTGGCTCCTATAGTAATCCAGTAAACTGGGAACTAACATGGAGAAACACACATCAATCTCTGTGGAGGTTCCAATAGGTATGACCCGGTAGACGCCTGTGTTTGAATGCTTGGCCCACAGGGAGTGGCACTATTAGGAGGTATGGCTTTGTTCCAGAAGGTGTGGCCTTGTTAGAGGAAGTATGTCACTGTCGGGTGGACTTTGAGGTCTCCTAGGCCTAAGCTCTGCACAGTGTAGATTCCTCCTGGCTCCCTGCAGAAGACTGGCTGCCTTTAGATCAAGCTGTAGAACTCTTGGCTCCTTCAGCACTGAGTCTGCCTGCACAGTGCCATGTTTCCCACCCTGATGATAATGGAGTAAACCCCTGAAACTTTAAGCCAGTCCCAATGAAATGTTTGCCTTTGTACCACTTGCTGCCTGGCCACAGCAATAAAACCCAAACCAAGACAATCATGGTGTCTTAAGTTTCAAATTATAGAACATTTGCAAGGTGTTTGAAAAGTCAGAAGACAGAAGACGTAAGAGAAACTCACGTTATAGAATTATAGTATTTGTACTTAAAACTAAACCCCCTTATTATTTCTTTTTTTTTGTTTTCAAGTCCATTTCAGATGGTGAATCGCTACATTTTAACTGGATGCTCCTAGTGTGGTGATGCACACTTCTAATCGCAGCACTTCACAGGCAAAGGGAGGCTGATCTCTGTGAGTTCAAGGTCAGCCTGCTCTACATAACAAGATCTGGGCTATCCAGGACTACACAGTGAGAGCCTGTTTCAATCAATCAACCAACCAACCAACCAACCAACCAACCAATCAATCAATTAAGCAAGCAAGCAAGTAATCGATTCGGATCCGTCAAGCAAGCGAATAAGACAATATAAAATGGTGGATTTAGAGTTTAATCTCAAAAAAGAAAAAAACATAATTTGATTTGTCTTTCCAGGCTTTTGGATACTCTTGTACTTTAATTGACTGCGTTTTCAGATTAACAGTTAGACCCATCCCATTGTATTTGAGATCTATTGCTAAAAAGGAGCCAAGAGGTTAAAGAAAAAACACTCAGCATATTATTTTAATATATGACTGAAATACTGTTTAAAACAAAGGTATGCTGTATGTCCTTACAGTATGAACACTCTTGGTACTTTATCTGTCTCGTTAAGGGCAAAACCAGAAAAGGCAGATTTAACCTCCCAAAACTGGGACATGGAAAAATAACACAATCGAGGAGGCAGATGAGCCCTGCCCTTTGTAATTGCACTGAGAGAAGAAAGTTTGGTCTTAACATCAGGACTCTAATGAGTTAAGAGCTCCCTAATAGATGAGGAGAGGCTGGGGACAGGAAGGGATAATTTGCCCTCCAGTGCCTCCTGGAACAGCTTTCTTACTTTTTCCATATTGAGGTTGAGGCAAACTTTCCAAGCAGATACTGGTTTTCAAGTAATTACCGGTTTACTTTCAGATGTTTTCCTGCCCTCAGAGGTAATATCGGAAACTGCAAACATGAGCGGAGGCTGAGGAAGGAGAGGAAAAGACCAGAAAGGATAATAACGTTGTCGATTGTGGGAGCCCAGAGCAGAAAATATTCTGGCGACTGAACAGAACAGAAACCAAACTAGTGTGTATATATTTGTGTTTCTCCTTTTAGATCCTTTCATTGAGGCGCCATCTCCCTGGAGACCGGGGAAGTGGTAGGAGTCCCTGGGAGCTCTGGCAGCTCTTTGCTGATCTTCTAGAGAAAAATGCTAGATAAAGGAAATGCCTGTGGCCAGTTTCCAGGCCAGGGCCAGACTCAGGAGAACAAATGGAGAGATAAGAGGGACCCCTGACCTGAATAAACTGGATACATTTCCAGATGTTTTTTCCCTCCCCATACTCTGGCCCTCAGGGGACTACCTGGAAAGACAGCTGGACATCGGTGGCCCCTCTAGGTCTGGGTCAGTTGGGGACCTCACATGTCTTCTGACCTTGTTTGTAGCCAATCCCAAAGACCCCAACCTTAAAGGGGGCATTTCCTGGAACACTGGCAGAAGTCCAGACAGTGGCTGGAGAGCTGGTGAGTTTCCAGTACGAGTACTTCAGAAGCCCTATGCCAGGCCCCAAATTCTACCTTTCTCCTTCTAACTATTTTGAAGGCACTGAAGGCAAAGAAACCCATGCCTCCCATGCCGCTCTTTTCATCCCAAATGTGAAGTAGTCCATCTGCATTGCTTCTGCAATCCTATTTATAAGCACTGTTTCTGAAGAAAGTGTGTTCTGTGTGGATAAAAACAAAATCCTAGTAAATAAACATTGGTAACATAGACCTTTAAGGTCTGTTGAGTCACAGTTCTGAAAAAAAATGTCACCTGCTTACCAAAGAGACATTTGTTGTGCATCTCGTGCGGAGGTTGGGTATACTGTATGGGTGTTTCATATGCGGGGTCATCACATCTGGTTCTATGATTTGACATCACAGATTGATAGAGCAGAAAATACTGCTGAATCACAAAGGGAGAATGTACTATAACCTCTCCAGTTCTCTCTCCTCGGGACAACACAGAAGAAGCCTAAGTCAGGAGCTAATAGATCTTTAGCAGCCTTTGTAATCCTTGCTTGCTATTATTAAGTCACTATTTTAATAGGCCATGGGCCTAGAGAATTTTACTGGTTTCTGGTTAGAATTTAATTTCTTTGCTCTGCTTTTGTTACATTTATTCTTAAATTGATTTCTGTTCATGGCTATTAATCTGCTTTTTCTTTTGGGTTATAATAGTGTATTAGAAGGTAAATTGTAAAAACTGAAAGTTCTGTGTTAAGGAAAAATAGTTTTGTTTTGTTTTGTTTTGTTTTTTTACCAGGAATTCGGGATTTCCTTTGGTACATGCTTAGTCTTGTTGCCAAAATAAGTTCAAGGAGCATTTAATCAGGGTTTGAGAGAAAAACAACAGGCAAGCAAGCCATACATCTGTGCAGTCATCAGGAGAGAGATAGCCACAAGGAAGAGGGAAAGACATGGCTATAAAGTCAGGGTCCAAGAAAACAGGCAGATTCAGTGTCAGGCTCGTTTTATGTCAATTTGACCCAAGCTAAAGTTATCTGAAAGGAGGGAAATTCAATTGAGAAAATACCTCCATAAGATCTGACTGTAAGGCTTTTTTAAAATTATTTATTAATGGGAGAGGACACAGCCTGTTGTACTTACTCTAGCCTGGTCCCAAGCCACTTCCCTGTTTGTCTGTTTGTTTGTTCTCAAATATAAGATTCATTTCTTTTATATATTTGAGTACACTGTTGCTGTCTCCACAAACACAGGAAGACGGCATTAGATCCCATCACAGATGGGTGTGAGCCACCATGTGATTGCTTGGAATTGAACGTAGGACCTCCGGAAGAGCAGTCAGAGACTCTTAATCGTTGAGCTGTCTCTTCCAGCCCCACTTCCCTGTTTTTTAATCACTGGGTTCTACATGAAGCAGGTTGAATAAGCCACAGGGAGCGAGTCAGTAAGCCACACCCCTCTATGGCTTCCGCATCAGCTCCTGCCTCTGGGTTCTTGCCCTGTTTTGAGTTCCTGTCCTGGCCTCCTTCAGTGATGGGCTACAGTATGGAAAGGTAAGCCGAATAAACTCTTTCCTCTCCAACTTGGTTTTTTTTTGGTCATGGTGTTTCCTTGCAGCAATAGAAACAGTAACTAAGACACTGAGCAACGAGACTGGCAAGCAGTGGCATGGTGGAAGGGTTGGGCAGGCTTCAGAAAATGTGAAAATGTCTAAGGGGGTCATGAAAAAAAATAGTTGATTAAGGATAGTTCTCCTGGGTCTAGGAGTAGGCTAGAAAGCTGAGAGGAATTGCCTATAAAGAGGCAGTGCAGGCGGCATATGACACACTATGTATGATATACCCGTTGCATTGTTGCCACCTGGGTCTGAACAGTGTGGCCTTTCCTTGGGCATGTTTTGTTTGTCAGAGGACACCCAGGGCAGGTAGGCTGCCGACTCCAGGCCCCACCCTCCCACCACAGTTGTGACTTCTTACGAACTTGAAAGAGCACAACAGCCATCAGAGCTCTACCTGTTTCTCCACGGAGAACAGCTCAAGTTACTTTCCACTTGTAATAGTTCCCAATTTGTCACTAAGTTTTATAAAATATAGAAAATAGATTATTACAGAATTAACGCCTGTTTGGGTGTGGAGGCGATGGTGATGGTGCGGGAACGTTTCCGAACACACTTATTTGCTACGGGCTTCTACCAGACATCAGGCACCCTGACCCCAGTACAGTTGGCATAGCTCATCATTAGAAAATGAAAAGAGGCAAAGTCAAGTGAATCCAGGGGTCCTTTCAGACAGGAAGAAAGCTGGCTTGTGGCTGATTGGCCTTGGCCTGACTGAACCCAGGCAGCTCACAGGCCTTTTTATTTAATTGATTGGTTGACTGACTGACTGATTGGTCGATCGTGTAACTAGGAATTGAACCCAGAGCCTTACGGTAGCTTGGTGTCAAGGAAAAAAAAAAAACATGCCGGGCAGTGGTGGTGCACGCCTTTAATCCCAGCACTTGGGAGGCAGAGGCAGGCGGATTTCTGAGTTCCAGGCCAGCCTGGTCTACAGAGTGAGTTCCAGGGCAGCCAGGGCTACACAGAGAAACCCTACCTCGAAAAACAAAACAAAACAAAACAAAAACAACAAAAAACAACAAAAAAATGATAAAGAAAAAAACCACAGCTTTCACCTCAAAGGGTACTAAAGATAGTTTACTCTAGAGGCAAATATCTGGCACAATGGTCTGGGAATACAGATGCAGTTACAGCAAATACTATGTCTCAACATGGCAACAGTTTCAAAGTTTTTATAGTTATAGGATAAAAGAAAGTCATACATTAAGGTATTTTTCAAAACATTGCTGGGAACTTCAGGTAGGTAGACTGTAGCAAAGGCAGTGTGTTGAGGGAGGGGGAAGCAGGGTTATCTACTATGGCTTCAGATAGTGTCTGATGATGTTCTTGGGGTTTGGTTTGGTAGAAGCTGGTGGTCTATTAATACATCCCAAAAGGTTGCTCATGATTATCACAGAGATGTTAATGATGGGAATTAAAAACGAGACAGCTTCCTTCTAGGCAAGCTAGACAGGGCCTCAGGCTCAAGTGAACAAAGTTTCTACACGCCAGGTGAAACTAACACAGAAGGTTTAGAAGGAGCTCTAAGCAGTCAGTGATAAGCCCAAGAAACAGAGTCCAGAAAGGGAAATCCAAAAGGTCCCCTCATTACAATGTGAGCTGATCTCTAGCCTTCATTCTTGGGCCCTAGTTCCTCCGGTTTGTAGCTTTGGGTGGTGATTGAGATTAGGAGTGGGAACTGGTGGCTTTTTCTTTAGTGTGCTGTTTCTGATTCTGCACTCTTTCAGCAGGTCCTTTGATCAATCAGAATCCTTCATCTGCATGAAAATTAACCAGGTTCACCTCAACTCTGTGCTTACTTTACATATGGGCATGACCAAATTGGCACATCCCCCCCCCCCTCCAAAAGAAAGAAGAACCTCATCTCCAGTGCTCTCCCTGGCAACCCATTTTGGGGTATCCTCCCTTCTGTGGGAAACTGCTGCTCTACTTCTTTAAAAAACAAAACAAACAAACAAACAAAACCCCTGCCTGCTGACCCTCACTCTGCTGTCCTTGCTCACTCCTTTTAAAATTTGCAATTACAAACTCAACTCACCCACAGAACCTGTAATATTAGATATGGTGGTGTTCAATGAAGGACTATTATATCAAAATGGCTAAAAATAGCCTGAGATAATTTGATTCCAGATCGGTAACATTCCTACGGCAGTCACGGAGTTTTAATAAGTCACTCCGTTGGTAGCATCCCTTCCACAGGTAGCTCTTTTCTGGACACTTCACCTCACACAAGGCGAACAAGCGCTCTATCACTGAGCTACTTCCCCAGCTTGCTTTATGCTTTTTAAGAATTTGAAACTGGGTCCCTTTGATTTGTCCAGGCTGGCCTTGAACTTATTCTGTAGCCCAGGCAGGTTATTAACTTGCAGTCCTCTTCCCTTGGGCCCCTGAGTAGCTGGGACTGCAGCCGTGGGCCACCAGACCTGGCTTGTGCAGGTTTGGTAGCACTTAGACGCTGTTTTGTTTATCCAACAGAAAGTCCTTGCTATGTGCAAGGTACTGTACAAAACCCAGGAAGTGGGACTAGAGGGAAGTAGAGAACGGGGTCAGTGTGATACAAGATGAGTTAAGGACACACTAAGAAGCTTACAATGGAAAACAGAAGATAGTAAATATTACAAAGGACTCATTGGATGGAAACCATGAATAATGTTCTAAATACAATAGATAGTAGAAACAGTACTTGCTCTGTTCCAGTCCCAAGCCACGTCCCTGGTTTTTAATGACTTAGAAAGATATGTCCACGATCATGGTGGATGCTACACTCCTCGAATCAAGAGACTGGAGGATGGTTCCTTAGCCAGGAATAACAGTGTTCTTCTGAGAAAGTATTTAACCTTAACATTATTCATCTGTAAAGTGGAAACTTGTGATTTTCCTGGGTCCATTGTGAAGACTAGTAGGAACAGGAGAATCTGTTATCCAGAATTTACAGGTGTAAATTGAGAAGCCTACGTTTCCATAGTTCACTGTTTTGCCTGGGTTATCACTGACTGCCACTGGTCCAGGGAACACATTTGTCCATTTCAACCAAGTAGAAAATCTCCCTGGCTCAACACTCGGCTTAGAACTATGTATGCTTCTAGAATTAGCTGGACTTGGGTCTTCTCACAGCCTTGTGTAAAATGAAAGATAAGCCGTTGTACCTTGGAACGGATGCAGGAGCTGGATCTGAAAACAAGGGAAACCACAGACATTTTCCAAATTTAAAAGAACTTTCTGTGCATGTCAAAAAAGTATTATTTGGGTTATGAACAAACCAAGCAAAAGAGGTAAGATTTTCCTGAAATTTATGATTCACTAAGAGGCCTTAAAATATTTGCATGAAAGGCTTATATTGTGTAGTTTAACACAAAATACAAAAAAAAAAAAAAAAGTTCTGTTCAATGAAAACAACTCTGCTCACAAAGAGTTTACATTCAAGTTGAGAAAACTAGAAAAAGCAAATTAATTAGATGTTTACCATGCAGATGTTGACTCCTGTAACATTCATGATGACTTGTCACAACAGAGGAAGTAAAGGAGACCTGGCCTGTAAGACAGGGAAGGGGGCCTCTCAAAGCCTTCCCCAGAAGGCACCATTAGGTAAATACCCAAAGGAATCTAGAGAGTCAAGCAGTGGTACCTGGAGCATGAAGGAATAGAGTGTACTATGGGCCTGGAGCAGGAGCTTACAGAACGAGTTTGAGATAGGTGAGTGTGCCGGATACTTTAATGTCAACCTGACATGAGCTAACATCATCCGAGAGCAAGGGAACCTCAATTGAAAACACATGCCTCCATAAGATCCAGCTGTAGGACATTTACTTAATTAGCGATCAATGGGGAGGGCCTAGCCCATTGTGGGTGGGGCCACCCCTGGCCTGGTGGTCCTGGGTTCTATAAGAAAACGGGCTGAGTAAGCCATGGAGAGCAAGCCAGTAAGCAGCACTCTTTTCATGGCCTCTGCATCAGATTCCTGCCCTGTTTGAGTTCTTGTCCTGACTTCCTTCCATGATGAACAGTAATGTGGACACATAAGCTAAATAAAGCCTATAGAAGTACATTTTATTCTTCTGTTGTAATTGTTGTCTGGGGGGCTTATAAAAGCCTTTCTCACCAACTTGCATGTACTGTGTATATATATATATACATATGTTTATATATGTGTGTATATGTATGTATATATGTGTATATGTATGTGTGTTTATATGTATATATATATATATGTGTGTGCATGTACATATGCATATGTACATATATACATATGTGTATATATGTGCGCGCGCACACACACACACACACACACACACACACACACACAGACGCTCGTATGTAAACCTAACTAGGACAATGAGCATAAGGATAGCCCAGCCAAGGGCAACTCTCCTTGGGAAAAATGTATCCACCGTTCCTTCTTAGGGTAACGTGGGGTTAGGCATATCTTCGTAGGAAAGCTAAATAAGGCTGACTTAAATCAATATTGGGCACAAGCAAGCACAGTGAGAGCAAATCTATCCTTGAAGCCATGTGTCAGGAGGAAAAAAAAAAAATCCCCATTTACCATCTCATGCATGTGTAGCCTGTGTATATATGCTTAAAAGTATGGGATTTGTGGCTTTCGCACGCACAGATCAAAGTTATATAACAGCCCATCTGTCAATCAGCATAAGGATGTACACCATTCCCACCCCAGGAAATCAGCTCCTCCAGACTGAGCTCATTAAAAGAACCCAAAAAAGAACTCCCAGCTCTTGAGCCACATGTTTGCTCAAGCCTGCTATCCTTCTGTGGAGTACTCTCTGCTTTTACTCGTACTTTTAGTAAATCTACGCTTTTACTTCTGCTCTCTATGTCTGGTACAGTTTGTTGTTTGAACACAAAGACCCTGGTCATCTCATCATGGAACACCCTGAAACCCTGTTACTGTAGTAACAGATTCCAGGAACAAAAGACAGGCCTGAGTGATTAAAGTGCAGTGGGTGAAGGGGAGTGGGGGCAAGCAGGGTCATAAAACACAGGGAAGACCATGGAAGCTTTGCAGAGACGCTGGCTTCATGTGGAATGAAGTAGTCATGCCGGAATTCTGAATAGCAAACCAACAATATTCTGACATGATTTAAGAGAATTACTCTGAATGTTAGATTAAGAATAGGCTTTGGAGGAAAGAGAGTGAGACCAAAGAGACCATTTAGGAGGCTAATGTTGTTGCAGGCAAAGATAATGGGAGCGAGGAAAAATAGCCAGACTCAATATATTTTGAAAACAAAGCTGAGACCACGGATGGACAAAAGGGGAGTGACCGCAAACTCCAACCATCTGTGTGGATTCTTCTCACTCTGTCCCTCACTCTGTGTGAACCTAGAAGTTTTCTGCATCAGGCTCTAGGACACAGGAAGTGCTCAATAAACATTTCATGGATGAAGAACTAAGCACTGTCTCTTCCAGCAGAAGAGAAGACATTGGGAGAATTGTTTTGGGGGTGAAAATAGAGTTGGAGTTCAGTGCTGGGCTTGTAGGTTTACAATAATTCCTTCAGTGACTAGCGGACGGATTTCAGGAGTTCTGTGAGGGAGGTCCTGCTATACATATACATTTTGGAACCCCCAGCATCTGGATGGCAGTTAGAGTCACAAGATGAGAGGAGAGGACCAAGAAAGACAAAGGGAAATGAGAAGAGGGTCTACGCTGAGTCCCGTACTGCAGCATTTAGATGTTACAGAGATGAAGCCTGGCATGGTAGTAGTGATTGTAATCCCAGTATATAGGAAGCTGGGGGAGGGGAATCACCACGAGTTCAAGGTCAGCCTGGCAGGCAAAACAAGTGGACTGCAAAAGCAAGAGCCTGGCTCAATGAACAACACCCATCCTCCCCCGCTCCCTAACCCCACACACAGATAACACAGAGTTAAAGAATCAGCAAAACCAGTTGAGTAGTTAGGAACCAGGTGGGAGACAGAAAAAGCAAGCATCATGTCCTAGACACATACGCTGGACTCCGTTAGTGCAGCTCACAGACCAAATAAGACAGAATATATAAAAACTAAACATTGAGCTGGGCAGTGGTGGCACACGCCTTTAATCCCGGCACTTGGGAGGCAGAGGCAGGTGGGTTTCTGAGTTTGAGACCAGCCTGGACAGGTAGGGCTACACAGAGAAACCCTGTCTCGAAAAACAAAAAACAAACAAACAAAAAAAGAACTAAACATTGGCTTTATCAGTTTAGCAGGGGCCAGAGGTAGGGCAGATCCGGTAGCTCACCGCTATGGGAGCTGGGGAGGGAGAGTGCAAGTCACCGCAAACTCTTCCAGGAGTTTTGCTCTCATGGAGAAGAGAAAGACAGAAGAGTACAACCAAGACGGCTCGTGTTGTTTTGATCTTGGAGGCTGATGAACATGGCAGAGGCTGAGGAGAAGGATCCGGTAGGAGAAATCCATGCCGAAAAGCAAAGGAGGGTTGCCAGCAAAGCATGCTTGAGTGTGTGAGAGGTAAAGATCTAGGCCGAAGTTGAGGAGGAGTTGGCTTCGCTAAATGTTTTCACAGTTACAAAAAAGCTGATTTGGAGGGGATCTCTGCTGGTGAGTGGTGGGTGGGTCGGTGGCGGTTTGTCGAATCTCTTTCTCATTGTTTGTGTTTTCTCAGTGAAATAGGAAGCAGCTGCCAGTCTACCTTGGAGACAGAGGTTTGAAGAGTGAAGGAAAGGAGTAGGCAGTAGAGGGAAGTAAAAATGGAGCATGGGTCTCTAGCCAGAACAGTCACCTTGAGGGTTATGACTGCTGATTTGTATCATGCTCTGCAGGTCACAGAATATTAGGTTATTTGAAGTCTACCTGGAGGAAGGGAAGACACAAATCATTGGCTCCAATTTAGAAATGAGGAAACTGGCAGCCTAAGACTTGCCAAATTCACATAATTGGTGCAGCTTGCCCCAGATATTCTGACACATGGTTAACTTATTACGCTCTGTGATGCCCAGGGGCTGTCAGTAGTGTGAGAGCAGAAGATTACTGAGGATTAGACAACAGTGATCTCAGGATGCTTTGAACTGGCCAAAAGCTCTGGAAGGAGACAAGATTTTCAGGTGAAAAACAAACAGGAAACATGTGTTGGGCCAGAACTGTTAAAGAGAAAACTTGTAAGGAATTGTACTAGTCAGGGTTCTCTAGAGTAACAGAACTTTTATAACACTCTCTCCCTTGGTTTCCCTCCCCCTCCATCTCTCTCTCTCTCTTAGACTGCCAATCTCTAAACTTGAGCCAATGATTTTTCCCTTTCAAATTAAGCAGAAATCCCTCACAGGTATGCCCTGTCTTTTTGAGTTTTAGTTAATTCCAGATTTGGTCAAGTTGACAAGCAAGAAGAACCATCGCAGGTAGGCTGACTTCGGTGACATAGGAAAGAGAGTTGGGCAGGGGCAGGGAGGGAGACTGGATATCTAGATTTCTAACCTGTGTTGGATACAGAAGCTCTAGGAATCATAGCCCAGATCTCTTCATGACAATAGCTGGCTCTCTCATGTATGTATGTATGTATGTATGTATGTATGTATGTATGTATGTACGTACGTATGTCTGGCTATGTATCCCAGGCTGGCTTTAAACCTACAATCCTTTTGCTTTTACCTCTCAAATGCTGGAACTACAGGACAGTGCAAAATACCTAGGAAGACATATCTGAAATCTGATGTTCCATCGGGACGTCCATGCAGCAAAGAAAGGCAATCTAGAGAGAACACAGGCTAAAAGCAGATATCCATACAGAATAAGAAGTGGAGATGGGGAAAGATGGAAGGAGATGGACAGAGGGCTCAAGAGAAACATACTGGGGATATGCATGGAAGAATCACAACAATGATCTGAGGTGAAAGAAAAATTATAATTCTATGCTGGTCAAAGGGCAAGACACAGGCATTCTGTTAGGTCAAAGCCTGCACAGAACAAAGGGCTATGACTCAATGGAAAAGACAGAGGTATTTTCTAGAGATAAGATCCCCATATTTATTGATTTGATACATGTTCATTTTTATTACCTTTTTATTTATTATTTTGTATGTGTAGGTACATGCCACTATGTCAAAGTACAACTATTTGTGGCAGTCAGTTCCCTTTGATTGACTGGGTCCTGGTCATTGACTCAGTTTGGCTGCAGACAAGTCTACCTGCTGAACCATCTTACCAGCCCCAGACATAACACATATTTATTTGGTGTAAAAGTAACTTTTATTTGCTGAATGTAATCGTTGTCTTGGAGGTTTACTGCTGAATAAGCTCACCTTTGCTAGTTCTTTCTGAACTCTGGATGACTGGCTCAGCTGTTCTGGCTCAAAACTCCTCTCCAAGCTGACATCTGGCTGAATTGCTCAGCTTGGCCGCAAACTTCTCTGCCCATCTGTTCTAATCCTCTGGCTCCTTCTCATTCTCTGGCTTATTCTGTCTTTACCTGCACCCTATCTCTTGAAAAACTGCTCTCTCTCTCTCTCTCTCTCTCTCTCTCTCTCTCTCTCTCTCTCTC
>JADRCD010201713.1:27307-37721 GCA_019843815.1 Montemys delectorum
CTCTCTCTCTCTCTCTCTCTCTCTCTCTCTCTCTCTCTCTCTCTCTCTGTGTGTGTGTGTGTGTGTGTGTGTGTGTGCTGCTCTCTTAAGTTGTCTCCCTTTCCTGGCCTTGTGAAGAGTTGGGCATATTCTCATATTCTAACTCTGACTCATTCTGTCAAATCTTTCTCTGATTCATCACTTTGTCTGCCCTTCAATTAGATGTCACTTCCAAACATGGCTGTTTCCTTCTACAAACTAACTTTACCTTCATTGTTTGGGATTAAAGCTGTGTACTAAAGGCATGCTTGTATTCCAGCCAGAGGGATTAAAGGATTGGAAGATCTTTGGATGTGATCACTTGCCAGAGCAAACATGTTGCTGGATTAAAATTTCTCTACAATTCAGAATCTAGATGTTATCCTTGGCCTATGGAAGGGAATCAAATGAAGATACTCCTCATGGATCTTTTTTTCTACTATAAAACATAAATACCACATGGGTACTATTTGTGATTAATGCTACAAAGAAAAATCATTCATGCTATGGAGTAGAGAATAACAGTAGGGCCGAGAGAGCCTTCTTTTAGATAGTAGCATTTAAATAGTCAAAGAGGAAGCCAGCAGGTGACTGGGAAGCACATCCCAGGCAGAGAGGAACCAAGAGCAAGGCTGGGCCTTGCATATCTCCATGGATATGTGTACTAGGTATTTAGGTAAATACCTAGGTTATTGGCTAGAGAGCAAGTGGGGTTGGGGTGGAGGAAGAGACAGGGACCAGACCACAAAAACCCTGGTGGCTTACATTGACTTCTGATGGCAGTCTGTTTGTGAAGGGCACACAAGAGTTTGAAACTGGGCGGAGATATGGTGTTACTGCTGCTGCTTTAGAAGGGCACAGAGGCCTGCAGAGTGGGACCTTGGAGGAGGAAGCCCATCATGAACGTCAGCAGGCAGGTGGGACTCTGGAAGTCATTGAAGTGAGAGATAGTGATCAGGACCAGGAGGCATGTAGAAGGAAATAGTGGATGATAAATAGCTGGGAGAGTAAAGCTACCAGAGTGAGACTCTGGAGAACCCATGGCATGGAGAAGGTGTGGACTATATTGGGAAAGTAGGAGGGGTCGTTTAGAGGTGCTGAGGCACGAAGAAGAATCCCTGGCCTTCAACTCAACTATTTCTGTTTGTCTCCTGCAGATCCACGTGGAATGGCTGCTATGAAATTAATTGTGAATATTGAAAGTGGGTTCTCTTGGGGAAGAAACCTGCTTTTGGGTTTCCAGTTTACAACAGCAGGTAAGGATGTCTGCAATCCTAGGTACATATCTAGAAAGGACAGTCTCCTGCCCCCTACAAAGTGTGGTTTTGTGAATATCACCTCACAGCATCTTCTTCTGCAGCCCCAGCTCCATTTGTTTCCAGACTCAGGGTCTGGAGCTGTGGGGTGCCCGCACTTGTTTTGCTCACATCTTTATCAATCTTGGTTGTCACACTAGGGAGGCTGGTCCTGCTGGCTATCCAGTCTGTCCAGTGGCATTGAGTCAGTAAGTGCTGCTTGGGTCATGTTAAGTCTCTTCTCAAAAATTTCAGGCCTCTTCTAGCGTATTAAGTTGAAGAGTATCTTCTCATTTCTGAACCCAGCTGGAATGACGCTGCTTATCTTTAAACACAAAACCGTCTTTTCCTTCTCGAGACTTTGACTACACGGTTCCCTTAAATCCTGCCCCGCATCTGTCCATGCCCTTTGAAAACCTACCCAATATTCAAGACCCATTTCTAAAACCACTCACTCTTTCCATGAAGACTTTCAAGTGAGATCATCTTCCTTAGAAGTCCACGACAGCAACACACACTCTAGTGGTGCTAGCTAGAGTCCATGGGGAAACGCTGCTAATTAAGGCAGAAATCTACCATGACTGGATAGCTTCTCTGAGCTTGGTGCAACACGGAAGAACTCCCTTTACTAGCAGGGCTTCCCCTTGCTGACCTTGTCTGGGGAGCCCAACCCTCTAAACCCTCTAAACCCTCTACCTAGAGAAGGTCGAATAGTCCTTGGCAAACCTACAAGTCCCGCTTCCTCCCCGCCCCCACCTTCATGCCAATAGGAAGCTGTACATGGGATTCCTAGAATGCCTCTCCCTGCCGAGGAGGCATTCCCGGCGCTTTAAACTCTAGCCAGTGAAACTTCGCCCTAAGAAGAACTCCTTCTCACTCTTCAAAAGTCCGCATATACCCCAAGTTCACCCCAAACAAAGTGTACAAGAAGCTGCCCTCCCCCCCAACCCCCAATCCCAGCACTCACTCCCCACCATCCCAAGATCCTGCAGAACCGCACCCATTCCGGACTCCACTTCCGTCCTTCCAGCTGGGTGTGCATAGGTGTCTGGACACCCAGGATGCCGACGCGCCTAGGACAAGGTTCTGTGTTGTGATTAACTTGTGTGTGCTTATCTGCTCCTCTCCTCCCTCCTCACAATAGCCCGGTGCTAAACAAGAGTCAACTTCTCTTTCCCTCTTATTTTTTGTATCATCTGGGGTGTTTGGTACAAGGCTTTGAACATGCCAGGCAGCTAACAAACCCTGAATTGGATTCCTTTCTTAAAAAAAAAAAAAAAAAAAAAAAGACGAAAAGAATCCCGAAAGAAATCCGTGGGAAGAGAGACTTGTAAGCAAACATTTACAATGTTGGAATGTCCTCCAGGGATAAACAGGGGTACAGCCAATGAGATAGAAGTACGGTGGGCAGCCAATCTCTGGCAGTGAAGAAGGCAATGGCCTAGAGCCAGGACCATAGTGCCATCCTCCTCCATGAGGCCTTGCTAACCTAACCCAGGGTCCTCCAGCCTGGAGAAGTTAGATGTGCTGCACTCTCATTTGACCCTATTCATATGCCCGTTCTAAACTCTTCCAGAAGCTCTGGGAACCAGTCAGGTTTACCCAGAAGCCAGGTGAGCCCAGATCAACCGGCCTCCCCTAGACTCCAAGCCTCTGCCACCCAGGCAAGCTCTGTGTCTTTCCCCTTAGTTTATTTTGGATCGTTCATCACCATGAAATTACCTGAAATCTGTGAACAGTACCTCACCATCAGAATAAGTTGGTGCATAAATTCCCAATCCCCAAACAGCTATTTCAACTGTTACAGGCAAACAAACAAACAAACAAACAACCCTCCAAGGACTGATTTCAGCTGTCTGCTTCTAGATGCAGCGCAGAATCAACGGCATAGGTGTTCAATACCACAGCCCTGGGAATCCTTACTCAGTGGGTTGCCACAGGACCTGGGATCTGAATTTTATTTTATTTTGAAGTGGAGGTTCGTCTAGCTCAAGATGGTCTCAGAGTTGCTGTGTACTTCAGGGTGAACTGCTATCCTCTGGCCTCCCATTTCCTGTTCTAAATTTTAACACACCTCCTAGTGGTTCCTATACAGCTTAGGACCCTGTTTCTCCCCTCATCGTCTAGACAGACTCTCTCTGAGGCCATAACACCTGATTGCCTACTTTACCATGATAACTCCTGGTATTAATGATAAGCTGTATCTTTTCACAAGGTAGTAACATCATGTGGCTGCCTAATACCCTGAGAGGCTGGTGTTTTTAGTGAGCCACCCCCATTTTATAGAGGGAGGAAAGGTCCTTCCTCTGGCAAGAGGCTTCTTTAAGGTCTCACCATCAGTTAACAAACCAGGATTTGTACTTAGATTTCTTGAGTTCGGGTTTTGCCATGTGTTCACTGAAAACTAAAGAGCCCCCCCCCCCCACTCCCAACCCCCCTCCAAGTAAGTAATGGTTTGTAGGACTGGGTAGGACAGATAGTCTAAGAGCAATTCTATACAGTTCTGGCTTCTTATTGCTTGCTGTTACCTAAAAGAAATGACGGGAATACAAAGGCAGGCATCAACTTTTTTTTCTAAAAGGTTTACAAGGTTTATGAAGATTGATTTAAATTATCAAACTTTATTTACAAAAGTGCTCAAACAAATAAAATAAGAAAGAATAGGATAATCCAATTACTCTAAAATCAGACTATAATAACCCAACTTAACTAATAGAAAGATTTCTATGTATTCAATACCCAGTTTCAACAACAATCATAATTTTACTATGTTTGCTTTAGCTGGCTGCTTTCTCCCTCTTCCTCTGCTTCACTATTATCTTGATGAAGCTTTTCCATTGAGCTATTAAATTCCAGACATCATGTCCTCTCCTCCTTCCTACTTCTGGATGTGTCTTCTAAAAACATCTTTGTGTTAAAGGGACATGCCTTTGCAGACAAGTTCTCCTTAAATCACATTATACCCGGAGCACAGCAGATGTGCCGAGGCACCCTGACCAGTAACGTGAACTCTGGCTCCAGAGAGAGGTTTTTTCAATCATGCTGACTGACAAACGCATTTGTGCTCCTTCCAAGCCCTTCGACACAGCTGAGTGTTGATTCAATCCAGTTGCGGTATACCAGCTGCTGTTGGGTGGTACCCTGCCTGCTTAGCAATGAAAGAGTGGAAGGAGGCGGCTTCTAGATCACAGGTAGGGCTGCTCCTGATCCCTTCTCCACAGGAAGATGCAGGATATCTCTTCCTGCTGCCGTAACTCTGAGGCACAACTGGAAGCCAGGTTTCTAGCCTGTGCCAGGTATTACTGGTATTACTGCTTGATGCTAGGGTGGTCACTGGTCACACTAGGGGAGAAGCACTCTGAAGCTTACCTCTACAGAAGGAAGGAGGGTGTGAGGGCAGGACTCTTTATTGTTCGTCAAATCTGTCTTCCCCTGCATGCTACCAACTGACGTACCATACCATAAAATCAAAGCAAGAGCCATAGAGCCTGGAAATAAACAGGTTTGTCTATAGGTTTCCTCCTGTACTGCTTCAGGAAAAGCTATGTGTGAGCCTCCTTTGTCCTCCAGGCCAGGAGCTCTACCTTCCTGCCTACCCTAGCAACACATTCATCAGAGGCTCCAGAAGATGAGATTGAGATTCTTCTGCATGTATTCTGGTATACCCATTGTTCAATATTAGAAACCAGGACTTTGGCTTAAGTCACCCTCAGTTCTGTTTCTGGTAGACTGCAGCACAAGGAACCTAAAATGCTTTGGGAAAAGCAGCAATAACCAAGCCCTGACACGTGTTTTCACAAACGTCTACTACGTTTCACTTTTTAATTCAAAAAAAAACAGATACTTGGCTACTTAGTAGCTACATCAGCCCCACCCCCACCCCAACCCCCAAGTCTTAGATTCTGCCACCAACATGCTGACAACTGAGACCTATTGACTCATCTAATAAGCTTCTTCTCTAGCAGGCTCGCATCCCTGCCTGTTACACGTGAGTGACTGAGATAATCAGTGCTGCAGTTAGTTTCCTGCTCAGAAGGGAACTGATGCCATTTGACACCCCCCCCCCGCCTACATATCCTAAATTGAAAACTACAAATAATATTACTTATCTACGCCCTCGTGATATTGGAACCAATGCTAAAAAACATCAATGGCTTCATTTATTATTTTTTTTTTTTGTGAACGACATTTTAGCTCAGATTCCTGGGTCTGGCAAACGACAGGTTCTATTTGCTAAGTTTACGTTATTATTGGAGTAGAGAGTGGATGAGGCCAAATGAGGTGCTTAGGATGGGAAATTAAGGTAGCACTCTCAGGGCATGCAGCTATCAGACTCTACCCTCACGTAGCCAGGAAAAAGAGCTCCTTCTTAATTTTTCCACCTTTGTCTCAAGCAAAGGATTGCTTGGGGTCAGCTGAGGACAAGATTAATCACCCTATGTGACTCTGGAGTGCTTCATAGCCCGAGTCTGGGAGATTCCAATTCATTACAGTTGGAGTGGGATTCTACCATTGCTTCACATATGCCTCATCACGCAACTATGCCACTGGGTTCGGGAGCCATTGGTGTAGAGTTTAGAACACCATGATTGGAAGGTGATTGTTCTAGTGTGATTTCTGTTGCTGTGATAAAGCACTGACCAAAACAAACTTTGGGAAGGGAAGGAGTTTATGTTGCTTATACGTTGACAGTCCATCTTCAGTGGAAGCCAAGGCAGGAACTCAAGGCAGGAACTGAAACAGAGACCACCAACAAATACTGCTCACTGGCTTGTTTAGCTATTTTATTTATTTATTTATTTATTTATTTTATTTTTTGTTTTTTTTTGTTTTTTTGTTTTTTTGTTTTTTTTTTGAGACAGGGTTTCTCTGTGTAGCCCTGGCTGTCCTGGAACTCACTCTGTAGACCAGGCTGGCCTCGAACTCAGAAATCCTCCTATCTCTGCCTCCCAAGTGCTAGGATTAAAGGCATGTGCCACCACTACTTGACCCTCAGCTATTTTTTCTTAGAGAGCCTAGGCACACTTGCCTAGGGAAGGCACCAAGCACATTAGGCTGGGCCCTCGTACTCCAATAAGCAATTAAGAAAATGTCCCTCATACATTCTCACAGACCAATCTGATAGACCCAATTCCTTAGTTGAGGTACCCTCTTCCCAGGTGACTCTATTTTGTGTCAAGTTGACAAAAATAAATAAATAAATAAATAAAATTACCCAGCACAACAATTCTCCCTGGAATTAGGTATTTGGAGATTAAATTCTATTTATAGGATCGTGTTTACCTGTAAGTAAACAAAATCATGAATATTGACTAGTACAATTAGAGTTTTGTTTTCTGAAATCCGGCTGTCCTTTACTGCAGATTAACAGTCAAAACCTCTGTATTCTCTCAGGCTTCCCACAGCTGTTGTTTCGAGGTCTTCAAGTGACAGCTGTTTCTGGGATTCATAGGCCTCAAGAGCCTCAGGAGGAAGCAGAAGTGCACGGTCAGCCATCTCTGCTCTCTGCTCCTTCGTATCAAGAATGGGAAAGTTTTGCCACAGACCCCTTTCCTGTATGACCTCTCATAAACCTCCTTGGCTAAAACTCACAGGGTTACCTGCTGATTTAAGGAAGCTGGGAAAACAAGGAGCAGGTTCAGTTCAGTGGGCTTAGCCTGGTTCCTCTCACGATGCTATAAGCACCAGATTCCCTAGAGGGCTCATTAAAACAGAGATAACTGGGATCCACTCCCTAGACATGCCAATTTAACAGTCCTAGGTTAGGACCTAAGAATTCTTATTATGTGACATTCAAAGTATGTGCTGCTACTGTTCTTAGGAAAACAATTTGAGAGCTACTACTCAGTGGCCACTAATGCCTTTCACCAGAGTGGATTGATAACATCTGGAGAGCATTTTGGGGGGCAACCCCTTGCAGGGATAGGTGGTAAGATAGTTCCATATAGCCCAAGCTGGCCTTGAACACCTGCGCCTTCTGGCTTACCTCCTAAGTACTGGGGTTAGAGGCATGCTCCACAGCACCTGGTTTCTGGAGAGAGAGAGAGAGAGAGAGAGAGAGAGAGAGAGAGAGAGAGAGAGAGAGAATGTGGAGGCGTAAGATCAATGTCATGTCTTCTATTGTTTTTCATGCTTATTATTTTATTTTAGTCGTTTTATTTTAAGATAGGGGTCTCTTATTGACCCCAGAGCTCACCAGTTTGGCTAGACTGGCCGGCCAACAAGTACTAGAGAGGCTCCTGTTTCTGTCTCCCTGGAACTAGGATTACAATGTGTGCTTGCAATGCAATGCTCAGCTTTTTTTTTTTTTCTCTTCTTTTCTTTTCTTTTTCTTTTTTTGAGACAGTATGTAGTCTCTTTCTACCTAACTCTGGCTGTCTTGAGCTCAGTATGTAGAACAGGCCACTCTCAGATTCACTGAGATCCCCTGTGCACCACCATGCCTGACTTTTCTTTCCTTTTTAAAAACAGATCCTCACTGGGAGTGAGGATCAAGTCCAGGTCCTCAAGCTTGCATTGCAAGCACTTAACAGACCGAGCCATCTCCCTAGCCCCAGAAAGCACATTTAAAGATACTGATTCCCTGGGTCCTATCACTAGGTGTTCTGATTGAATTCTTTTATGGAGTTCAAGCATCCTTATTGTCAAACATGATTTTAAGTGAAGCAGGAAATGGGAGCCATTGGTTTTGGCAAACCACACCCCTTATCCCTGGGAGCTGGTGTTAGGATTCTATTTGTAAGAAAAAGAAGGAGCTGGGCAATGGTGGCGCACGCCTTTAATCCCAGAACTTGGGAGGTAGAGGTCTGAGGCCAGCCTGGGCTACAGAATGAGTTCAAGGACAGCCAGGGCTAAGGCTAAAAAGAGAAACCCTGTCTGGAAAAAGCAAAAAAAAAAAAAAAAAAAAAAAAAAAAAAGAAAGGAAGAGAAGGAAAATAATGGGCCCTAGATTTTGACTGTGATATCCAGACCTGATGCATTTTTGGAACACTTGGGAATCCTTAAGAATTCCCAGATACACATACCTTCCCAGACTACTAATTCACTGTGGATGGCAGTGGGTCATGTTCAACAGCTTTCAAGTGCTCCAGGCGAGTCTCAGAAACAGACCCTGTTTGGAGAACCCTGAGATAAGAGAAGATTGCCATGAAACTGATTACATTTAAAAGCAATTTTCAGGGGGAGGTGTGAAGGAATGTTATTAGGATGGAAAAGAAACTTGCTTTATTGAATTACAGCTTGAGAAAAAAGTCCAGTAAGAATGCTGTTGTCTCTCTCTCCAAACTGAAGAGCAGCAAGGGGGAAATGGGATCAGTGGGGTCACAGCCCTGGCGTTAGATGTGAAGACGAATTTCCCAGCTGCAAATTGTTGCAAAGAGATGTGGTGTGGTGGGGACAATCCTGTGACTGAAGAGCTGTTAAAAAGAAAAAAGAAAAACCATAAATTTCCATCTGTTTAGAATGTTCTAATGCCATTCTTTATAAAGGTGAAGAGGTACATGAAATGACATGTCTAGTTTTCTTTGAAATTTTCCTATTTTTACCCCTCATCTCATGTCTCATCTTAAAAGATAGACCTCTGCATTAACAATTCAGAGAAAACACGACCCCTGTCTGCCTATCTGCTTGAATGGATAAAATATCTGACAGCTAGTAATAGGATGAGATCCGCCTAGCACAGACTACTTAGATCTCTAAAAGGCTATTTTGAGCTTCCAGATGACACTGCCAAATAGAGAGGGGCATTCACATTTGATTTAAATAGGTTTCTGTGTTTGAAATGTTAATACCATATTAGCAATGATTCACCATGCTGTCTAAGCTCTGCTAAACATAAGCACACACGCACGCTCGCACACATACACACAAAGAGCTATTTTCATGCCACATAGGAATAACATGTGTGCTTTAATATAACCATATTTAAAGTGTTTTCCTTTAAGCATGAAAATGATTACTGGAAATAGGACATGTCTTCTGAATTGTCTTTCTTATTCTTCTGCAAGGCTGATTATACATTAACCCTGACCATACCCAATCACGTTTACCAATGACATGCACTAGCTCAAGTGCAAGCGTTTCAGCTGCAGAGGAAAAAGGTCATCAGCAGAGAAAATTACATAAGATTTAACCTGTATTAGTGGGTCCTGGGTAGAAGATAATCGGATTTAAAGGCAAGAATTGGGAGTGTTTCCTATAATTAATCCGGTGATTGCCAAATTTTGCTGCACATTAGAACCATCATGGGGCATCTTAAGCAGTCTGATGTTTTTGTCTAGAGCACTTAAACTAGAACGATTGGGTGTGGAAGCCAAGCATCAGTAGTTTGTTGTTTTGAGGCTGGCCTTGAACTTGGAATACACCAGTCTCCGGTTACAGTCAAGAGCCACCACACCCAGCAGCACTAGTAGTTTTTAAAGATCCTTGGTCCTATTCGGAGTCAAGTTTGAGAATCACCGTTTAGTCACCCTATTATGGGACCTAGAATCTTGTAGAAACTATTTCCAAGCTTCTTATGCAAAGGTAAATAATAGAAACTAAGTAAAAATTTCTCCCTGCTGAATGCTTGGAATCTCAAGCCCTGACAATACAATTTTTTAAATTCCTCTGCCATAAAAGAAATATCATTAGTGAGCAGTGGCCACAGTCTTAATTCTGGCCCAAGGGGTTAAGTGAAAGCAGTGACTATACAAGTGATTGTTAAGGCGATAGCAGGTATTTGCTCCACCCTCCAGATCCTAGTTAACCGGAACGCAAGCATCATTTTGTATAATAGCCAGGCAGTGAGATAACCTGGAGAAGATGCAAGGTGTGCAAAGCAACATGTCCGTTCTAGCACTGAGCTTGGTTTTAGACCTACAATGACTGAATATTCTGAGCATGGCACTACTGGGTGAGAAAAATAAACTGTATCATGTATGGTCTTACCTTCTATCACTGTAACCTAATTTAAGTCTAACAAAACTAATGGTTCTCAAATTTTATTATATATCACAAACACCTGGAGCGAGGAAGGCTGTCAAGCAAGAGCTATTTGACCCACAGCTATCAACCACGTGCCTTGCAGTATTGGCAGCCTCCCAGCAGGAACCCTTAACTGC
>JADRCD010201716.1:0-10491 GCA_019843815.1 Montemys delectorum
TCTGTCTCAGCCAGCTGCTAGTTGGGCCAATAAGAGGAAAGCCATAAACACACCATAGTATTAGTAATAGTGTCAGGCCTGGGTGCCCCTTTCCTTTATTCTCTTCACCATTTTTGTCCCTTCAGTTCTTTTAGACAGGAACAATTGAGGGTCAGACATTTTGACTCTGGGTTGGTAACTATGTCCCTACACTTGGGGCCATGTCTAACTACTCTTTGAGTTCCCTCTCTCCACTGGTGGGCGTTTTGGCTAAGACCACCCCTGTTGAGCCCTGAGAGTCTCTCACCTCCCAGGTCTCAGGTACTTTCTACAGGGCTCTCCCAACTCCCAATACCCCAGACCGAGGTTACATATTTCCATTCATTCTGCTAGCCCTCTAGACTTCTCATTTGTCTCCTTCCCCATACCTGACACTAATCCCCCTTTCCTCTCTCTCTCTCCTCTTCTACCCAGATCCCTCCCTCGATTGGGCCTTTCATGATCATTTTCTTCTCCCTTTTAAATGGGACTGAAGTATCCTCACTTGGCCTAAGAAAGGTTTTCTAAACCTCAATTCTGTCTATTTTCTCTGGGATATTTATTATTATGCAATTTTGGATTCTTCTAAAGGCCTTTCTTTTCTTTATCTATTAAGATGGTCATGTGATCTTTATCTTTTATTCCATTTATATGACTTAATTTCCTTATCAGCTTACGTTTACTGAATCATCTCATCGCTGGTCAGTAGGAATGCATGGATTGGTTGGTCGTCAATTTGACACAATCTAGTTTCATCTGGAAAGAGGAAACCTCAGTTGAGAAAAATCAGATTGTTCTGCAAACAGGATTCTGAGCCATTTTCCTGATTAGTGTTCAATACGGGACATCACAGTCCATTGTGTTTGGTACCCCTATGGTTGGGTGATCCTGTAAGAAAGCTGGTGGAATAAGCTGTGCAAAGCAAGATGTTAAGCATTTTTCTTGTATATTCTCTGCTTCAGTGCATGGCTTGAGTTATTGTTCTGGCTTCACACCTTGAAGGAAAGTAAAATATGAGGAAATCAAACCTTTCATTACCCAAGCTTGTTTTGGTAGTGATTTCTATGACTCTAATAAGAAATAAAAATAAAACAGTAATATTTTGATGTAAGTTTGTATGCAGTCTGCAAGTCTTTTGTTGTTGAGATTTTTTTACATATGTGCTTGTTGGGCCCTGATAATTAAGGCTGACAACTATCATTGTTCAGACAGCTCTCTTAAGCTCAGTACAAAATGGAGGACTCCCTTTACTAGCTGGGTTTCTTCTTCTCTGACCTTGTCTGGTAAACCCAAAACTCTGGAATGTCATGTAGCCTTGATGAGGTTATGGGTTCAGCTTCCTTTTTTCTGATACAAACCTGTCCAACAAGAATCTCTGGAATACCTCTTCCTGCATTACCTGGCAACCTAAGCTACACATACCCTGGAATTCCATGTTCCAATCCCCCAAAACTATATAGCCCTGATCCACCCCAATTAATGTTGAATTGTCTTTCTGGAACTGATCCCAAAGATAAATCTGTCATCTCCATTATAATGATGAGCTATCAGAAACCATATTCATCTACTCTGATGGGCAGGTGGCCCAAGGAGAAGGGAGGGCCACATGAGCTCATCAAGGATATTGTTCTGGATATTGTTCAATTTTCTGGTTAATTAATTTTAGTCCATTATTTGCTTCTATCTTCTTAATTGTTATTGTTTTGTGTAAATAAATTATCTGTTAACTTTGGATATTTATATTTTGCTATAAATTCATTTATTTACATTGTCCAATTTCGAGTAGTATAGAGTTTTAAGGTATATATCTTTATGATATTCAGTTTTTTTTTAAAGTTATCCACTGTGATACTCAATGTTTATCTCTAGTGTTATTAATTAGGTAGTTTCTAAAAGAGTTTCTAAATTTGGCTAACACTGTATCAATCTTATTTATAGTGTAAAAGAACCTCTTTTTTATTTTATTGATTGTATTGTTTTAGGTTTCAGTTTCTGTTTAATTTCTTCCCTTCTATTTGTTATTTATTCTTATCTGTTATTTTTCTTAAAACTCTCCAAGGATAGTACTAGTCTTTGAGCTCTTTCTAATTTTTTTAATGTAGGCACTTAAAAATGTAAATTCCCCTTTTAAAGTTGTTATCTTTATATCATAGAAGTTTAGGTGGGCTGTATTTACATTTTCACTTAATTCTAGTTATTTAATTTTTTTTCTGTTTGATTTATTCAATGAATCATTACTTATTCAACAATGTGTTTAAACTATGTATTTTCTGTGTTTGAGATGGGTTTCTTTTACTATTTAATTCAATATTTACTTCATGATAAACAGATAACATATGTGGAATTACTGAAACTTTACTAAATTTGTTGAAATTTGCTTTTGTGTACCAATATATATTCTAGATAAATATATATTAGAGAAACTTCCATTAGTTGCTGAGAGTAATGTATATTGAATGGTGTTTGGGTGAAATATTCTTATATCTGAGTTAGGTCTACTTGCTGTATAAAGTAATTTAACTTGGATTTTTGCTTGTTTGTTTATCTAGACAGCCTATTCATTGGTGAAAGTAGACTATAGAAATCACTTGCTACATTGGTATTAATCTGTGGCTTACTACCTAGTACTATTTGGTGGAATGAGATGTTCCACCATGCCTTCCCAACCATGATGGACTCAGTCTTCTGAAGCTGTAAACCATACTGTGACAGTGATTGTGAAAGCTAATTATATGACAGTATTCTTTTGTAACTTTTATTATTTGTCCATTTCAATTTTGTTAAAGTCTTGTTACAGTTAGCATGTGTATTGTTGCTTTATTTGTTTCTTCTTTTTTGTATTTTCTATGTTGGCATCTACACAGTGTGAATTTTCTTATAGGTGGGGAAACTAATAGATCCTTTGTAACAAAGATCAAGTGTAACAGTAGTAAAGAAAAGCATTCCTGGCACTAATGGAACTACACATGTCTGTCCATGGCCCAAGGCCCAGGGGTCAATAAAGTTCATTGATTAGTTTCTCAAAGACATTCCCTCCCTGGCCCCTGGTTTCACCACACTCATCTCCTAAAGAGTCGTTCTGTTTCTCAAGTTGGGTATAAGGAGCAGTTTCCTTTGATTCTGTGCTATGGATGTTATATTCCCAAGGTTCCAAAGATGGAGCTACAAAGGGAAACCAAAATTCACAATAGTACCCTTTTCAAGATGGCTCCTGGCCACCATTTTTTAGAATTTAGAATTTAATGGAAGTGGAGGTAGGATCATTTACTGCACAAGTCTGTTATTCAAATTTAAGGTCACTTAAACAGAGTTCAATACTGAGTATAATGAAACATTCTATATGCTAAGGTATGACATCCTCACTGAGGTTATCTACTGAGAGTGTGCTTTACCTGTAACTGTGTGAGGTGTCATTTCCTGTTGCCTGGTTGTGAGGCTGGTATGACATGCAATATGGCTTTTTATTTTCCTGTCCATGAGATTACCACCATTTTGTGAATTCTCTGTGGTCTTTTGCTGATTTCCAGTGATCTTACATGGTTAGCAACCTCCAAAGGCAGCTCTCTTTTTGTTATGTCAGTTCTTTCTATGGAATACTGGAGTACCAGGTGCCTGTCTATCTGTTTTATATTCCTTTCTTTTTGTTCAGATATTGCAGTCTCTCTAGATCTCAGAAACTCCCTGTTCTTGACTACTCTGTAGGAGGAGAAGCTTCCTACTGTGCCTTGTGATTTCTTCATTGGTATGTGAAAAATATTTTGATTTGTCTCAGTTTGAGATTTCCTCAGCTCAAGGTGAGTGTCAATGTTGCCTCCACACCTGAAAGTAGTATGAAATGAGAGGATTTCTTCTGTGTGTGGGTCTGAGTAGAGATTTAACCTACAGTGTCTGTGGTCTAGGACTTATATTTTTTTTCCACATCGCTTTCATGAGAAAGATACTATATTCTGTATTACTGATCCTGAATATGTGAGGGCTAGTGAGCTGTGCATAGACAGCCTGCTGCCCAGCCTTGAATCCCGAGGACCCTAAGGGACTGCAGGTGTTTGACCATGCCTCCTTGTGCCCCTGGTTCCTGTCACAACTACAGCCTCCGATAGCCCCCCACAAAGAGATGTGTGGCCATCAGTCACATAGACAATGCCCCAAAGCTCTTGGTATTCTGCCCAGCCCCATAGTTACCTAGCAACAGCCAGGTATGCTCCTCCCCACAGTTACCTGACAACAACCAGGTTATGTGGCCCACTATAAAAGGGGCTATTTGTCTCCTCCTTTCTCTCTTAATCTCTTGTCTCTCTTACTCTTGCTTCCTGCTTGCCCCCTCTCTCCTTATCCCCTTCCCCGCTCTCTCCATGTGGCCATTGAGAGCCAGCCTCTCATAGCCAACCTCTACTTCTCTAGTCTTCTCCCTCTCTCTGCCATTCTACAATAAATGCCTTAAAAATATGGACTGCCTCTTCTCATTAGGATCTACCATATTGGAGCAATGGAGTAGGTCTTACACTAAAGAGCTGTGGCTCTGATCACAGGCAGGAGGCCTCTCTGTGTTCCCAGCCACTTCCACTGACAGCATACTGCCCACCGGGCCAAACCTAGGACTCTTCTCTCCACAGTAACCAGCCAGAGCTCTCTCCTCCCTGCCCTTTTCCATTCTGCCCCCAGGCCAGAGCCTGCTGGTGGGCCCCAACTCTGTTCTGAGCTTTTCTGAGGATTTCAGCAGCATCTATAGTGCCCAAGAGTGAGAACCTGCTTGTCTTGGCCTCTGTGCGGGCCAGAAACCCTGAGCTGGCTCCCAATAGTGCTGCTGTGAGGATGCGCGCAATCAAAACTTCCTGAGTCCCACCTCACCCAGCGGCCCTAGCCCTAAGCAGACGCAGGACCCCATTTTTGATCCACAAATATGCATATAAATTCCCAAGACTTGTAGGTTATAGCCAGTGTCTGACTGAACTTAGCACTACTTACATCCCTACTGTAACTCTTTTCTTGTTCCCTCTTGAGTTCAATTATACACTACATGTTTTATGTCCTATTTCATTCTAACTCTGTTCTCTAGATTGCTAGGAATTTGGAGAACAGGTTAAAGACACACTGATTTCTAAAGCCCTGTGGCACTTTAAGACTTTAAGCTCAGCTTTAATACTGAACGTAGTACAGTTGGCTTGTCTGTCTTCTTCATCAGTTTGGTATATTGTTAGGATTCCTACATTCAACACTCATGAACTGGCTCTTAAGACTCTTTCTCTGGATTGTCCTTCCTTCAGTCTCTGCTCCATATTTCATCTCTGCAAATACTTCCATGAGTATTTTGTTTCCTCTTCTAAGAAGAATAGAAGTATCCACACTTTGGTCTTCCTTCTTCTTGAGTAGGATGTGGTTTGTGAATTGTCTCTTGGGTACTCCAAGCTTCTGGGCTAATATCCACTTATCAGTGAGTGCATACCATGTGTTTTCTTTTGTGATTGGGTTACCTCACTCAGAATGATATCCTCCAGATTCATCCATTTCCCTAAGAATTTCATAAATTCTTTGTTTTTAATAGTTAAGTAGCACTCCATTGTGTAAATGTACCACAGTTTCTGTATCCATTCCTCAGTAGTAGGACATCTGGGTTATTTTCAGCTTCTGGATATTATAAATAAGGCTGCTATGAACATAGTGGAGCATGTGTCTTTACTATATGTTGGAACATCTTCTGGGTATATGCTCAGGAGTGGTATTGGGCATCCATCCCATATACAATCACCAAACCCAGACACTATTTTGGATGCCAATAAGTGCTTGCTGACAGAGCCTTATATAGCTGTCTCTGCTAGTGCCTGACAAACACAGAAGTGGATGCTCACAGCTAACCATTAGACTAAGCACAGGGTCCCCAATGAAGGAGCTAGAGAAAGGACCCAAGGAGCTGAAGCGGTTTGCAGCCCCATAGGAGGAACAACAATATGAACTAAGCAGTACCTCCAGAGTCCCCAGGGACTAAACCACCAACCAAAGATTACACATGGTGGAACTAATGGCACCAGCTGCATATGTAGCAGAGGATGGCCTAGTCGATCGTCAGTGGGAGGAGAGGCCTTTGGTCCTGTGAAGACTCTATGCCCCAGTATAGGGGAAATACCAGGGCCAGGAAGCAGGAGAGGTTGAGTTGGTGGGGGGTGGAGGGGATCATAGGGGGTTTTTCAGAGGGGAAACCAGAAAAGGGGAGAACATTCTAAATGTAAATATCTAATTAAAAGAAAAAAGACTCTCAGCTCTGGTTCTACGTGCTTTTCTGAACAGTCTTCTGTGAATCAATTGTGGGTGTTAGTTTCCTTTGATTCCATAGCCTCGCATTCAATCGCCCTTGTCCAAGCTTCCCATGTCAATCATGCTTCCATTCCCTGTTAGCAAGTCACATGGTTTCTTTTGTGTGTGTGTGTGTGTGTGTGTGTGTATGTGTGTTTAAAGCTTAATTTTTTCTACTTTTAAATGATTCTGCCTCTAAAAACTCAAGTTTCTTTTCAAACTAACATTATTCTTGGTCCTTGTGCTTCTGCCTCTTCAGCATATTTTATTAACATGGGCTGCACAAGTGGTTGACTTCCATCTGATTGTGCAAAGCTGCGATTATAACTTCACACAAAGTTATATCATCTGAATTTGCCTTTACTCAGTCCATTAAATATTATATTGTATTTTCTTCAAAATCTGAGTATTAGTATTCCCATAAAATCAAAATTCACAGAAAATTAATACGTGATCCCTGCTCTTTTTACTGTGAGATTGCAGGACTGGCTCCATGATATACATTTTGCAACACATCATACTGCTCCCTCTATTAATCAAGGAAGTGAACTCTTAATTGACAATTCAATAAAGGTACTCTTTTTTTGTAGCCCTGGCTGTCCTGGGACTCACTCTGTAGACCAGGCTGGCCTCGAACTCAGAAATCTGCCTGCCTCTGCCTCCCTAGTGCTGGAATTAAAGGCGTGCGCCACCAATTGTTTAGAGGGCATTTAAATCAATCTTGTCATGTTTCAAAAAACATTGTTTTTCTATTTAAAAACTGAATCACAGTGCAGAATATCAATATTCTGCTTAAATTTATTTTATATATTTTCAAGGAACATTGTGATATGTAAAGATGGAAATATATGAAGCAATTTCTTTTAAAATTTTGAATCAAAATACTTCCTTGAGTAATTTTAATTTATTCTAATATTTTATGGTGTTTTCATGTACAATAAACTAATAGTTTTTACAAAATTCCTCTACCAAAACTATAGATGATTGGTAGCCAGGCAAATGTTGGATGAGTAATTAATATATTCCTTCTGATGTCAAAAATCATTAATTGTTTTAAGTTATACATTCCTAATGTATAAATACTAAATAGTAACATCCGTAAATAAAATATGTATGTTATACTTAAATGCATTATAAATACAAATATGTCATGGAGTTTAATCCTTTGTATAATAATTATTTATTGAATTTTGCTCATTTCTTTTAGAAAGTTTTTTAATACATAAAATATTCTTCATAATATTAAGAAGCTTATACTCTTTCCTCTAGTTTATATTTATAACGTAGATATAAATATTTTGGGGCTTGAATTATGATTTATGTAAGTTTCATGAAGATACTTGTCTCAAGATGCAGGATACATTTAAATGTGGCTTTCAGAGCCCTTGACATTAGGGCTCTGCACCCAGGTACAACAAATAGGCCTTGCATCATTTTTCCTTAACTCTGTGACATCAATAAATATTGATGACACACTATAAATATGATTTTAATGGTTCCTAATTATTCCAATGTGAAGAAGAATTTTAGGATGAGTCATCTACGTGTTCAACTTAGCTTATTAATACATTATATTTCATCTGAAATGAAAATTCATGACGAATATAGGTGGCACTGGCACTGGGATACCTATAGTAATCATTTTCGGTGAGCATACATTAGCTTCACATTAAGTTGGTTTTTTAAAGAATAAAATTAGCAGAAATTCTCAATGATTCTTTGTTTGTTGGTTAACTCCATCCAAATTCAATCCTGAAAACTCAGCAAATCACCCGAGGCAGGCATTTTTCTTTTACGTTGTTATATGCCTAAAATTTAGACTGTTTATGAGAGAGTTCTCTACTGGCAACTGTTATCCCAAGTCAAAGCTGCCTATCTGCACATGTCACACAACTTTAGGTTCTTTGTATGGGAGACACAGGAAAGAAATTAAAGTCATTTTGACAAACTTGTCTCTTTAAGAAGAGTTTTACAGATGGACTGAAATTCTTTGCTTTTCTCTAGTAAAGGAAATCAAAAAAATAGCAAGGCAAAAGGTGCTTTCTGTTACTTATGTACACCTGCCTGTCAAAGACAATCTTTGATCTGTGCATGCTTTTCCCCAAAGAGAAGCCTCATCTGCAGCACACCCTTAACTTTGTTTCAAGATTTTCACTATAAAATCACTAAGGAGGAATGTTTGCTATATAGATTGTACACGTGCAAAGTCAACAAGCAAAGTCCATGAAGAACAAACAGATGTATACACATCCTTTGAACTTAATTATAATGGGCATGTGTGCACTGAAGAAGTCAAGGGTGAGGATCCGCATACCCTTGGAAAATATTGTAACCATTTATCATTTTGCAATATAACTTTTGAAACTGAAAACATAATGGAGGATATAGTGCAGTAACAGAGTACAAAGCTTTATGTGAGCAAGGATCTACACTTGATTCTCAGTACCCAAAACACATGTGTAGAGGAGGTCAGTTAATGTTTTACAGAATAATGTATATAGCAAACCTAATCCATGTACTTAAACTACAGCTTTATATATAAAGGTGATTGCCTTTTTGAATTGTCCTTACATATGACAAGCAGTTTTAATTCTCATGTAAATAGGGTAATTCCAACTAAGTGAAAACATTGTCCTGATACTACACTTTTTGAATGTTTATTGAATCAAACACTAATAATCAAGTGACATCCAAATGAACGCATCATGAATACATCAAAAATCCTAATATATGATCACTTACTCTATCCTTAAACTTGAGTAAATAACAAAGTAAAAGATCAACATCCTGAGGAGCCTGAATTGTGCAGTGTGCTTTTGTGATTATTATTTCTGTTAGCATTGCTCAGACTATAACAGAGAAACACAGCAACATGACTTAAAGTGTTGCTATGTTTCACATGGTTGAGTTTTGAAAAATAATCAAATGTCAAGCTTCATTGTTTTATTTTTGAAAACATAAAGTAACTACAAATTGTTTTAAATTGTTTGAAAGGGCCCTAATGCCTATCATTTATTGCATATCACTGTTAATACTGCCCTTCAAAATTATTTTAGTAAAAATCATTTGGAATCTTAGAAAACACTAGAAAACACTCAATAATTTTTTTAAAAATCAACTTGCAAAAATTAAAAAATAAACAGTCAGAAATATTTCAAAAACTCTAAAAATTTTCAACAAACACTATAATATATAGATATTTTCCTTCATCCACAATGCTCAAACTACAGGAATACTTAGACTAAAACCAATACTTCATTTTATACAATAACTCAATACTCAAAAAAATATTCCCAGTTGTAAATTTATTTTGTGAGTGAAAAATCAGTAAACCTCTCTCCCTGAGAGTCTTTCTTGGAAGTACATTTTATTAAATGTTTAAGACAAATCATTCTTTTCTTACATTTTTAAATGAACATTTTACAGTTTAGTTTCCATTGTGTTGGGGGGGTTTATTTATTTTTATTGTATGTGTATGTTTTACATATATGTATACCTGTATACTATGTGAAAATTGGAAATCACATTCTCTTGAACTAGAATTATAGATGGTTGTTTGTCAGCATTTGAGTGCTAGTAACTAATCCTGGCTTCCATAAAAGAAAATTGAGTGATTTAACTGCTGATCCAGCTCTCTAGAGTGCTTAATTTTTTGAACTTAAAATTTTAATTATATCATGTTCCTCTTCCCTTTCCTCCTTCCAATTCTTGCTATGTGTTCATCCCCCTTTTCAAATGCATGGCCTCTAACCTTTACTTGTTGCAACAAGTATAGTGTGTGTGTGTGTGTGTGTGTGTGTGTGTGTGTGTATGTGTGTGTGTATGTGTGTGTGTATATGTGTGTGTGTATGTGTGTGTATGTGTGTGTATATATGTGTGTGTGTATGTGTGTGTGTATGTGTGTGTGTATATGTGTTTGTGTATATATATACATACATATATATATATATATATGTATCAGTCTGTATAAGATTAGAGTTTTAGTTTAGATTTTCAGTCAATAAGGACCTAATGAAGATTAAATGGAGCTCTAATGGTAGAGTTTTAACCCATTCACACTGGTGTCCTTTTTAAAAGAAGGAAAGATACCATGGTTATACACACAGGTAAAATAATACCAAAACCCAGTAAAGTGAGCAGGAAGCCATAAGAGACCTGAGAAGAAACCACCTCAACATTCAGTCT
>JADRCD010201717.1:11146-52030 GCA_019843815.1 Montemys delectorum
TCTCTCTCTCTCTCTCTCTCTCTCTCTCTCTCTCTCTCTCTCTCTCTCTCTCTCTCTCTCTCTCTCTCTCTGTGTGTGTGTGTGTGTGTGTGTGCATGCATTGTCCTTGTTAACTGTCAGCATAGTTGAATTGAACTCTAACTGTCCCCAACCAAAATTTCTTCCTCTGTTTCTCATTCTATTTCATCATATTTCCTTACCCAATTCCCAAAGCCTGAGGCTCATGCTGAACCTGTCAGCCTCCCCACATCACACACAGACACTGTGAAACCCTGCTGCTCAACACCTTTAACATCTGTCAGAGTTAGAAACCTTTCACATCACCTCCTCTTCTGTTGGATATTTCTTTTCTACTTGTATCTTGATTAGTATAACAAATTCTTGACTTGCCTTTGGCTTCAACAGTATATAACTTCAATTTCAATATCTTTTAAAGATTTGTTTATTTATGTATATGAATGTTCTGTCTTCCTGCAAATGTCTACGCAACAGAGGAGGGCATGTGATCCCATTATAGATGGTTCTGAGCCACCATGTGGGAGATAGGAATTGAACTCAGGACCTCAGAAAGAGCAATCAGTGTTCTTGACCATTGATCCATCTCTCCAGCCCCAATGTCTACATCTTAATATTTTAAGAGTTTTTATGTTGGCAATTCTGTGATTTCACTCCATATAAATAATCACTAGTTATTTTTTAAAAGATAGCCCTCTATATCAAGTCAACTAGCTTAACGTTTCCAAATAGGGCCATATAGTTAAAATGGAATCATCAAAAGATATGCTGAAAAATTTATGTCACTACCATGTTACAGCCAGGGAGGTCTAGAGAAACCCTGTGGTGCTTCCTAGGATGGTGGTTAGCAGAGAGTTGTGATTCCAGTGGAAGACTCGGGGCATCTGGGACCCCCAAGGAATGACTTCAGAGCACCTAAGAAAGCACGAAATAGCTCTAGACAAGGTACTACTAGTGAGGAGTACAGGGGAAGGGGACTTATGAGGTCTTAGCTGCTGCCATTTGATGAGTGTAGTTTATGAGTTACGAGTTCTCAATACGGCTGCATGCAGCACAGTGGATTGGGACATACCACTGTGAACAGGGACTCTCCCATCTAAGAAGTCATGGTTGCCTTTGCCTTGGGGCCTTGTGAGAAGCAGTTTTGTCAGTTTGCTTTACCACCTGCTTTTCCTCCTGTTTCTTTTCCAATCCATTTGTTAGGCAGGCTACGTTGTTCTATATCAGTCTGAGCTGACTCCAGAACTTAGACCTCTAGAGGATGTTATTCTTCATGTTCAGCAGCTCCATTCTCATTTCTCAGGGATTTATTTTATGCTTTGGACACCTTTTCTAAAATAAGAGGAACCTGGATATGGCAGTGGCCCCATGGGTTTGTGCCTGTTCTAAGTAATTGAAATGCCTCTACTTCATTTACTCCTTCCTGTTAAATTCATGGGATTGCTTTTAATGTCTATGTCCTGAAGATCTAATGTGTGACTTTCATGAACCTAGCCTTGATGCTCTATTTGGGTCCAGGTGGCATCATGACTTTAGAAATGTCAGTTATTGCCTTTCCATAGCTTCTATTTCCATAGCATAATTATCACGTGTATCAGTGCATCATGGAAATCACAGAACCATCCTACATATCTGCACATAACGGAATATGCTTCAGACAGCAATACCGAGCTCATCAGCTTTCATGAACAGATTTAGTGTTTATTTAGAAAGTAGGTCCTGTCAAAATCCCTGTAATAATTCACCTTAATTCCTTATGGAAAATATTAACATTTTTCTTCTGGTTTAATGTTTGCTTTCCTAAGAATTACCCTTTTTCTAGTCCTCTCTTTTATGCCCATCCTTAAAGCCTCTCAGTTATATCACATAATATTATACATACATAACTTCCCCTTTCCAAACTTTAAATCAGATTTGAGAGCAGATGCTGATCTAATATGTGATTCCTTTCTCCCGAATTAGACTGTCAGAGAAGGGAATGACAACTCATCTCCCGCATTATCTTGGAATTGCTATAGGAAATTATTTGAGAAGACAGGATGGACTTGTGTTTAGATAGACAGATAGATATAGCTAGTTCTCTATATCTACCAGGCATACAATTTCTATAGTTATGTATGTATAATATTATGTGATATAACTGAGAGGCTTTAAGGATGGCCATAAAAGGAAAACCTTCAAGTTAAGAGTTATAGTGTTATTATAGAAGAAAACATGATGCATTTGAAAAGTGGAAATGCACCAAATGAAAAAGAACAAACTCTGCAAGCACTACTGGCACTGTTGGCGTCATTATGCTGGTAAATATGGAGACTAAAACCAAGATCTTTTGTTCGTTTTATTTTGTCTTGTTATTTTGGAGACAGTCTCCCCCTATGAAATGCAGGATAGCCTTGCCTCAGTCTCTCTAGTGCTATTGTTACCTGAGTGTTTTCTTATTGTTTCCAGTGTTTGATGACATCTGAAAATCTCCTCTATCTTTAAGATCCCTTTAAAAAAAATAAGAAGGTAACCTTAAGCAAAGATTCACCCAAGACTCTGTCATGACTCCAGCCTGAGGATGGATAGTGATGCCTCAGCATTTTTGTTCCATGTCTGTATCTCCAAGAACTTGTCTTCTTAGATCTCGCTGGACCACGGACCAGCCTTGTCAGAATTAGAAGGAATGTGGAAGGCCTAAGACTCACAGAGCTTCTCAACTACTCCCTGGCTTAGTCAGAGAGAGGCTTCAGTTTAATGACTCTCTCCATGGCACAGCTGAGGGCATCTAAGATCTTACCTCCATGTACTCACCTGGACCTCTGTGGTGCACTCAGGCTCTGGAGCAGCTCTGGGAAGGGGACACTTGCCAGGTCCTATTTGTACTGACTGGATCTGTGGGGCTCTTGGCTGCCATCAGGTACTGCAGACTTCAGATTTCATGTTGTCACAGTGTCAGGGGGAAAGGAAGGCCACTGCAGGGCCTCAGTCCCTGAAGTACAGCTTCCCTCTCTCCCAAAGTTACAGCATCTGTTTGTTCAGAAGCTTTTTCCAGCTTAATTAGGGTTTAATTATTTGGAGAAAAGGGATGTGAGGTGAGAAAATGAATAACTAACCAAGTGTCTGTGTAATGAGCTTACAGCATTTCCTGACTTGTTTTCACCTACCCAAAGTGTCAGCCTGTGGCCTGGCTGGAGACTGACTTCTGACATACATACAACCAAGTCACTTGCTTCTGTTTGTTAAATCCCTTGTTAGGTAGGAAAAGAGTAAATGTCTCTTGCACCCTGTGATTCTTTCTCCTGAGCAAGTTCTAAGCATGGACCAGGGCATTCCTTGTATAACTGTGTCTATTGGGAGTGAAGGTCATTGCTGTAACTTTTTCATTCCTGCACATTAAATATCATATAGGACTAGAAATATTAATGCCTCCCCAACCTTACCCTTATTCTAAAAGCAATCCTAACTTATAAAACTTATTAAGGAGACTTCTGAAGCTTACTTGTGCCCAAGAATGTTCCTTCCAGATACTTTACATTCTAGTGCCTAGAAGGTCATTTCCTTCTTTCCTTCTTTCTTTTTTCTTTCTTCTCTTTTGTTCTTTCTTTCTCTTTATTTCTTTCTTTCTTTCCTTCTTTCTTTCTTTGTTAATTTACTACTTTCTTTTGTTCTTTTGATTCATATTTTCACATCCTGATCACATCCTCCTTCCCACTCCCACCCTTACAAATCTCTCTCCATATTGTCCACTCCCATTCTCCTCAAAGAAGGAGAAGTTCCCCTTGGATATCATTCCATCCTGGGGCACCCAGTTCCAGCATGACTAGGTACATCCTCTCTCACTGAGGCTCAAACAGGTGGTCTGGGTAGGGGAAAGAGGACCCAATGGCAGGGAACAAAGACTGAGAGTGTCCCCACTCTACTTGTTAGGGAACCCATGTGAAGACCAAGCTGTACATCAGCTACAAATGTGTAGGGGTTTAGGATGCTCCCTAGTTGGTGATCCAGTCTCTGCGTAGGAGGCCATTTCTATCCTGGATGCAAAATGATGTAAATAAATGTGTATGCATGAGATTAGAAGTGATGACATCATTGTTTTACTTATGAAGTAAGCACCACTGGGTTTCCTTGGGAGATGAATGACTGTCCTCCATCTGTATCCTTCATGATGGTGTCTCCATATATGTAATTCCAGCTAACACATGAAAGAACCTGAAAATGCTTCTTCTATAAATGAATTGACAGCTTTTGAGGAAACCAAGATTTTGACACCTTCTATTAATCAGGGAAATCCAGATACAGGGAAACTAAGTTGTACATTGTACTTGTCAATATAGGTAGAAATTAAAAAATAAAATGATTTCCTCTGGTTCAAGAAGGACTACTTCTCCTATGATGTCTTTCTAGCTTTCTCTCTGTCGCTGTCTCTGTCTCTGTCTCTGTCTCTCTGTCTCTCTGTCTCTCTGTCTCTGTCTCTCTGTCTCTGTCTCTCTCTCTCTCTCTCTCTCGGTCTCTCTGTCTCTCTCTCTCTGTCTCTCTCTGTCTCTCTCTCTCTCTCTCTCTCTCTCTCTCTCTCTCTCCCTCCCTCTCTCCCTCTCTCCCTCCCTCCCTCCCATCCTTCCTTCCTTCCTTCCTTTCTTTCTTTCTTTCTTTCTTTCTTTCTTTCTTTCTTTCTTTCTTTCTTTCTTTCAGTCAAGATTTCTCTGGGTAACTTTGGCTGCCCTGGAACTCACTTTAGATCACTCTGGCCTCAAACTCAGAGATCTACCTATGTTTGTTTCATGAATGCTAGGATTATAGTTTGCACTGCCACTGCTCATATTTTTGATGTTTTTGATATTTTGTTTAGAAAACTTCTAAGTATATTTTTTGTCTTTGAAATACACACACACACACACACACACACACACACACACACACACCACACAAATGGAAATTCCAAAGAATTTAATAAGGCCATGGCTTTCTTAAGGAAATTAGGAAGCAAATTGATTAATTTGTGGTTTGGCAAAACAAAGAAGAGAAAAAAAAAAACATCATTTCTTCTGTTTTCTCTCTAGCAATGCTACTGAAGTAATCCACGTGTAGGGTGCTCCCCTCTGGACCCCAAATTAAGTACAGACCACAAACAAATTCCAGTTTCTAAACACAAACCAAACATAAAGAGATCCTTTATTAATCTATAAGACCCTGTCAAGTCTTAGTTTACCAGAGACCCCCCCTGAGTGAATCACATGGAGCTTGATCGATGCAAAGAGCGTGAGCATTTTTATTTCAGTGCACTGAGGTCATCCCAGAACCTCAGGAAAGGAGGCAACCCTGCACAGCTTGTTTAGTGAGCCTTTATACAATTTTCAGGGCAGCAGCCATTAGACACAATGTGATTGGTAGAACAGCGTGACTTTTTAAACTGATTGGTCTTTAGGGAATGAGGTGGTAAGGACTTCGCTTGTCTGAAGGTGGGCAAAGGTCCACCCTGCTGAATGTGTCCTCACAAGCAGGTTGTTTCTCACCTTGTGATCTGAGGAATGTTAATTAGCCTTTCCCTTCCAGAGAGTTCTGCTACTTTCCTAAAGTTCCTGAGCTTATCTTACTAAGGAAATTCCTAGTTTCCAAGTGTTTTTCTGAGATGTCCCTGTTTACTAGGATCTTACAAAGCAAGGGAAAGAGACAAAGTGGTTGAATCTGAATCAGGCAGAAACAGCTACAAAAAGCTTTGCAAGTGTTGATTTTAAGACAGAAAAAGGGGAGGTCTATGATAGAATGAGCTAAGACCTGTTGGTGAGTTCTAATTGGATATTTTATTCAGGTTAGCCAAAATGATGTATTCTGATCACTGGACTTTTATGTATCTTAGTTTGACCTCAGGAAAGAGTCAGGCATAACAAAGGGACCAAATAAGGGAATAAATTTTGGTGGCTAGCTTTAGGAATGTAATCTAATGGTTTAGCAAGGGAGAGGAGGGTGGAAATGGCAAAATCTACAGGTCCCATGCTTGCTGTACTTGTGCCTTTGCCTGCAATTCTCAGGCCTGCTAGAGCCCTTCAGTTACAATTTACTAATAGACCAAAAATCTAGGAAAGGTACAATGTCATCAGAGCTGTGTGAAGCTTTGTGGAGAGTCAAGTTTGTCTTCTCACACTGCCAGGGCTTCAGCCTTTCTCTTCCTCAAGGGTAGGACTGAATCCTGGGCAAATGTTAATTCTTAGAATTTATTTTTTCAATACTCTTATTGTGAAAAGGAGAGGACAAATGTCTCCCTTCAGAATACCTGCTCTTCTGCCAGGACAGTTACATTCTGACCCCTCTTTTCTTGTTGGTCTCATGCTCATGGCTCCTGGGAGAGCCTATGTCAAATAGGAGGTGCTGAGAAACTCCATGACCTGATAACCATGGAAGTACACTGAGGAGATATAAATGTGGTTGTTCTTTCTTTATTTTAGCTCTAGCTTTCTGGTGATGGTGTCATTTCCATAATTTCTCCTAAGTAAGTAAGAGAACCAAAGTCACATGATAGGCACAGTGGAGAGGAAGGTGGGTAAGAAACTGTCCTTCTGCTTTCTAGACTCTTTAACCAGCCTTAGATTTCCTAGGATAGATTATTGGAAAAAAATACAAACTTATTTTTAAAAAGCTTTGATTAACTTAATGATTTGATAAACTAGAGTATTAGGGAACTGCAGCTTGATACCTATCTATCCATCTATCTATCTATTTTTCTTTTTTCTTTTTTTCTTTTTCATTCATGGAGGAAATGGTTTAAGCAATAACTGATAATAATTGTCAGTGTATCCCAATATCTCTGCTGATCAGGACAAAGGAACTAAGAACTTCAGAGCCAAGCTTTTGAAATACCTTGTCATTTAGTATAAAAGAAGCATGTGTCAAGGTAGTGAAATATTTTAGATTTAGGGCTCAAGGATGATATTAAGGTGGATTGTACTTTGAGGGTAAGAATTTAATTAGAAGAGTTATCAATACTAGGTACAGAAAGCAGTATGTGTGGACTCTGAAGAGAAATCTGGCCCACAGGCAACTGTGCTGTCCTTTCTTAGATATTCATCAAGGAAATGTATGGGAAAAAGACTGAAATGGTTTTCTTTTTGTTACAAATGGCTGTTGTTAGGATTAATCAGTGTTAATCATTACTGAGGGCCCGGAGAGATGGTACACCAGAATCTAGAAAAATAATTTATGGATCTAGGGCTCTGACTCCTAGAGAAAGCTTGCCTCCCAGAAGCTCTGATACACACAGTATTACAAGAGCTCAGACATACCAGGATCTCAGGATCCCAGAGGCAGCTTGACTCCTAGGAGTTTTGACACAACCAGGCTCACAGGAGGGATAAGTTGCAGTCAGAGACATCAAGGGCAGTTAGCACTAGCGATAACCAGATGGCAAGAGGTAAGAGCAAGATCATAAGAAACAGAAACCCATGCTACTTGACAACACCAGAACCCAGTTCCCCCACCACACCAAGCTCTGGAACATAAGATTTACATCTAAAATCCCATCATGAATATGATAGAGGACTTTAAGAAGGACATAAATAACTCCCTTAAAGAAATATAGGAGAACAAAGGTAAACAAAAGGAAACCCTTAAAGAGGAAACATGCAAATCTCTTAAAAAAAAATACAGGAAGACACAAACAAACAGGTAAAGGAGTTTAACAAAATCATACAGGATCTAAAAATAGAAATAGAAACATTAAAGAAAACACAAAGGAAACAACCCTAGAGATGGAAAACCTAGGAAAGAGATCCGGAGTCACAACTGCAAGCACCACCAACAGAATATAAGAGATAGAAGAGAGAATCTCAGGCATAGAAGATACCATAGAAGACATTGACACAACAGTCAAAAAATAAATAAAAATAATTTTAAAAACTCCTAGCTCAAAACATCCAAGAAATCCAGGACATAAGGAAAAGATTGAACCTAAGAATAATAGGTATAGAATAGCATGAAGATTCTCAACTCAAAGGGTCAGCAAATATCATCACAGAATTATAGAAGAAAACAACCCTAACCTAAAGAAAGAGATACCCATTAACTTCCAAGAAGCCTACAGAACACCAAACAGATCAGACAACATAAGAAATTCCTCCCATCACAGAGTAATTAAAGAAAGAATAAAGAAAGAATATTGAAAGCAGTAAGGGGAAAAGGTCAATAACATATAAAGGGAGACCTATCAGAATTACATGAGAATTATCAACTGGGACTCTAAAAAGCCAGAAGATTTTGGCAGATGTTATACAGACCCTAAGAGCACACAAATGCCAGCCCAGGGTGCTATACCCAGCAAAACTTTCAACTACCATAGAGGGAGAAACCAAGATATTCCATGGCAAAACCAAACTTAAACTGTATCTTTCCAACAACCCAGCCCTACAAATGATAATAGATGGAACACTCCAACACAAAGAGGGAAACTACACCCAAGGAAAAGCAACAAACTAATCATCACAAAACAAAACCGTAAGAAGAGAACCACACACGCATAATTTCACCTCTAACAAAAAATAACAGGAAGCAACGATCATTGATCCTTAATATCTTGCAACATCAATTTAATCAATCCCCCAATAAATATACATAGACTAACAGGATGGATACATAAACAGGACTCATCCTTTGTTGCCTATGTGAGACACATCTCAGTGACAAAGACAGACACTATCTCAGAGTAAAACCCTGGAAAGAACTTTCTAAGTAAATAGTCCCAAGAAACAAGCTGGAGTAGTCATTCTAATTTCAAATAAAATTGACTTTCAACCAAAAGTTATCAAAAAAGATAAGGAAGAACACTCCATATTCCTCAAAGGAAAAATCCACCAAGAGGAACTCTCAATTCTGAATATCTATGCCCCAAATGCAAGGGCAACCACATTTGTAAAAGAAATATTACTGAAATTCAAAGCACACATTGAACTTCACATAATAATAGCAGGAGACTTCAACATACCACTTTTACCAATGGACAAATCATGGAGACAGAAACTAAACAGAGACACAGTGAAACTAACAGAAGTTGTGGACCAAATGGATTAAACAGATATCTATAGAACATTTTATCCTAAAACAAAAGAATATATCTTCTTCTCAGCACCTCATGGTACTCTCTGCAAAACTGACCATATAATAAGTCACAACATAAGCCCCAATAGACACAAGAAGATTGAAATAACCCCAGGCATCCTACTAGATCACAGACATCTACAGAACATTTCACTCTAAAACAAAAGAGGTACCTAATGGTACCTTCTTCAAAATTGACCATATGATCAGACACAAAACAAGCCTCAACCAATATGAGATGATTGAAATAATCCTATGCATCCTATCAGATCATCACAAACTAAGGCTGGTCTCCAGTAACAACAAAAACAACAGAAAGCCCACATACATACGGAAGCTGAAAAAGTTTCTACTTAATGATAACTTGGTCAGGAAAGAACTAAAGAAAGAAATTCAAGACTTTTTAGAATTTTATGAAATAAAGGCATAACATACCCAAACTTATTGGACACAATGAAAGCAGTGCTAAGAGGAAAACTCATAGCTCTCAGTGCCTCGAAAAAGAAATTGGAGAGAGCATACACTGACTGCTGAACAGCACATACCAAAGCTCTAGAAAAAAAGAAATAAATACATCAAAGTGGAGTAGGCAGCAGGGAATAATCATACTGAGGTCTGAAATCAACCAAGGTGAAACAAAGAGAAGTATCCAAAGAATCAACAAAACCAGGCTCTTGTTCTTTGAAAAAAATCAAGACGATAGATAAACCCTTAGTCACACTAACCAGAAGGCACAGAGACAGTATCCAAATTAACAAAATCAGAGATGAAAAGGGGGACCTAACAACAGAGACTGGAGAAATTCAAAAAAATCATCAGATCCTACTACAAAAGCCTACACTCAACAAAACTGAAAAATCTAGATGAAATGGATGATTTTCTAGACAGATACCAGATAGTAATGTTAAAAAAGGATCGGATAAGCCGTTTAAACATTTCCATAATCCCTAAGGAAATAGAAGCAATCATTAAAGTCTCCTGTCTCCCAACCAAAATAAGCCCAGATGATTTTAGTGCAGAATTGTATTAGACCTTCAAAGAAGACCTAATACCTATACTTGTCAAACTATTTCACAAATAGAAATAGAAGAAACACTATCCAATACATTTTTGAGACCACAGTTTTACTGATTCCTAAACCACACAAAGATCCAACAAATAAAGAAATCTTCAGACCAATTTACCTTGTAAATATTGATGCAAAAATAATCAATAAAATTCTCACAAACTGAATCTAAGAACACAGCAAAACAATAAATCACCACAATCAAGTAGGTTTCATCCCATGGATGAAGGGATGGTTCAGTATGAGGAAATACATCAATTTAACCCACTAAATAAACAAACTCAAAGGAAAAAAAAACCACATGATTATCACATTAGATGCTGAAAAACCTTTGAGAAAATACAACACCACTTCATGTTAAAAGTATTGGAAAGATCAGGAATTCAAGATCCATATCTAAGTATAATAAAATCAATATACAGCAAACCAGTAGCCAACATTGAACTAAATGGAGCAAAACTTGGAGCAATCTCACTAATATCTAGGACCAGACAAGGCTGCCCAATCTATTCTATACTTGAAGTTCTAGCCAGAGCAATTAGGCAACAAAAGGAGACCAAAGAGAAATAAACTAGAAAGGAGGAAGCAAAGACATCACTATTTGCAGAAATGATAGTATACATAAGAGACTCTAAAAAATACACCAGAAAATTCTTCTGTCTGAAAAAGAATTTCAATAAAGTGGCTGTAAACAAAATTAACTCAAACAAATCAGTAGTAGCTCTCCTCTACTCAAAGGATAAATGGCTGAGGGAAAAATGAGGGGAATAACACCTTTCCCAATAGTCACAAATAATATAAAATATCTTGATGTGACTCTAACCAAGCAAGTGAAAGTTTTGTATGACAAGAACATCATGTCTCTGAAGAAGAAATCAAAGAAGACTTCAGAAGGTAGAAAGATCTCCAGGATTAACATAGTGAAAATAGCCGTCTTACCAAAAGCTATCTTCTGATTCAATGCAATCCTCATCAAAATTCCAACTCAATTTCCACAGAGATACAAAGAGCATTTCTCAAATTCATCTGGAACAACAACAACAACAACAACAACAACAAAAGCAAGGATAGTGAACACTATTTTCAATAATGAAAGAACTTCTGCATGAATCACCATCCCTGACCTTAAGGCTCTACTACAGAGCAAAAACTTCATGGTATTGGTATAAAGACAGGTAGGTAGAAGACTGGCATAGAATTAAAGACATGGAAATAAACCTAAATACCTATGGTCACCTGATCTTTGACAAAGAAACAAAAATCATCCAATGGGAAAAAAAAAGACAGCATTTTCAACAAATGATGCTAGTTCAACTGGAGATCAGTTGTAGAAGAATGCAAATTGATACATTCTTATCTCCTTATACAAAGCCCAAGTCTAAGAGGACCAAAGATCTCCACATCAAACCAGATATGCTGAATCTAATAAAAGAGGAAGTGGAAAAGAACTTTGAACACATTAGCACAGAGGAAAATATCCTAAACAGAACACCAAAGGTTCATGCTCTAAGATCAACAAATGACAAATGGGACCTCATAAAATTGAAAAGCTTCTTTAAGGCAAAGGGCATTGTCAAGAGGATTGACCAGCAGTCCACAGATTGGGAAAAGATATTTAGCAACTCTATGTACAATAGAGGGCTAATATCCAAAATATATAAAGAATTCAAGAAGTTAGACTCCAAAGAACTAAATAATTCTATTAAAAATGGAGTACAGAGCTAAACAAAGAATTGTCAACAGAGGAATCTTGAATGGCCTAGAAGCACTTAGAGGTATGTTCAATACCCCTAGTCATCAAGGAAATGCAAATCAACAACACTGAGATTCTACCTCACATCAATTATAATGGCTGAGATAAAAAAAAAAATACTTCAGGTGATAGCAGATTCTGGGGAGAATGTGGAGAAAGAGGAACACTCCTCCATTGCTAGTTGGACTGTAAGTTAGTAAAACCATTTTGGAAATCAATTTGGTGGTTCCTCAGAAAATTGGAAATAGTTCTACCTGAAGACCCAGCTGTACCACTCCTGGGCATATACCCGAAACATGCTCCAACCATATAACAAGGACATATGCTCCACTACATTTATAGCAGCCTTATTTATAATAGCCAGAAGCTGGAAATAACCCAGATGTCTCTCAACAGGAGAATGGATATAGAAATTGTGGTACAAAATTGAGTACTACACAGCTATTAAAAACAGTGTCTTTATGAAATTAGCAGGCAAATGGATGGAACTAGAAAATATCATCCTGAGTGAGGTAACCAAAAAACAAAAGAACACACATGATAGGTATTCACTGACAAGGAGATTTTAACTGCAAAGCTCAGAATATTGACAATACAACCCATAAACCATATGCAGCTTAAGAAGAAGGAAGACCAAAGTGTATATGCTTCAATCCTACATAGAAAGGGGAACAAAGTAATCATGGGAGTTAGAGGGAGGTAGGGACTAGGGAGGGAGAGAAGAGAGGGAGGGAAAAGTGGGGCATTAACAGGTATTGGAAGGGACAGAAGAGAAGTACAGAGGATCAGGAAATTGAACAGAGGTGTGTAGCAGTGGGGGTTGGGGAACTGGGTGTAGCCACTAGAAAGTCCCAGACTCTAGGGAAGTAAGAGGCTCCCAGGAGCCAATATTGATGACTTTAGCTGAAAATCACAACAGAGGGGAGATAAAACCTGCAGAGAACACCTCCAGTAGATAGGCACAGCACCAAAATAAGGGATGGGCCCACGTACTTATCTCAAAAATTTTAACCCAGAAATGTTCCTGTCCAAAGGAAAGACAGGGACAAAAAATGGAACAGAGACTCAAAGTAAGGCCATCCAAAGACTGCCCCACCTAGGGGGATCCATTCCATTTGCAGACACTAAATACCCATTCTATTGCTGATGCCAAGATTTCCTTGTTGCCAGGAGCCTGATATGGGTGTTTCTACCAGCACTTGACCAATACAAATGCAGATACTCACAGCCAACCATTGAACTGATCCTAGGGACCCAAACAGAAGAGCTAGGGGAAGGACTGAAGGAATTGAAGGAGATTGCAACACCATAGGAAGAACAATATCAAGTAACTAGACTACCCAAAGCTTCCAGAGACTAAATGACCAACCAAAGAGTATACATTGAGGGATCCAGGACTCCAGATACATATGTAGCAGAGGATGGACTTATCTGATGTTAATGGGAGGAGAGGGAGGCTTGATGCCCCAGCATAGAGGGATGCTAGAGGGGTGAGGTGGGAGTGAGTGAATGAGTGTAGGAGCACCCTCATAGAGGAAAAGGGATGGGGCATAGGGGACATGGGATGGGGTGGTTTGTGGAGGAGTGACCAGGAAGGAGAATATTGTTTGAAATGTAATGAATAAAATGATTAATAACAATAATAATAATAAAAGAAAGGAATGAAACAAAGGCAACCTATTTGTTCATTGTTAGTTTTCATTCCTCAGCCTATGAAACATTGGCACCCGTAGTTTGTCTTTCTACATCAATTAACAATACAATACCCCACAGACATCCCCACAACAAACCTGTTGTAGAAAGTTCCACAGCTAAGGCTTTTGTTACAGGTGATTCTAATTTGTGGCAAGTTGACAATTAAAATAATTTAACATAGCTTTCTGGGTGTTGAAATACATCTTTATTTCAATAAATGAAATCATGAGTGACCTATATTATAACTATTTATTTGAAAAAATTCTCATACCTGAGGGTCTTGATATGAAGATTATAAAAGAAAATTAAAAATTAGCTAACATAGCTAACATCATTAGTCCAGAACATGCATAGGCACACACACACACACACACACACACACACACACACCACAGTACACACAGAGACACCACACACATGCAAATACACAGAAACACAGCACATATGCAAAAACACAGATACACACACACTTATCAAACTGCACACAGGTACACGCAATCATATACACATGCACACACATCCAAAAATAAATTCAGTCCAGATAACCAAACTAGACTATAAATACCAATGTAAAGTTTTGCAATGAAATACATGGACTCACTTGTTAATGTCATTCCTCAGGTTAGGGGAAGACAATGATGACAGAGAGTATCTTACGTTACTCCTCATATAGCCTGCTGATAAAACAACTTTAAGGGCAGTCTTGCTTGTTCCTTGATTTACTGTTTGTGAATGATAATTAATACAATAGTTAATTAAATTTATTAAAATGCTCACAATTTGTAAATATAAATCATTGAACTCCTAAACTTTATGTATTCTTTTTTACCCCATAGTTCACCAAATTCACTTTGATTTTCTCTTATGTAGCACATTTATTCTATGGCCTGTAAATGCCTCTCACCCTTCGGGTGCTGAGTAAAAAGTTTAGAGAAATGGGACTCAAGTCCAATAGATAATTTTACCTCTTTCCTTTCAGTTAACAACATTTTTCAATTTAGGAAATTGTAAAGAGTAGCTACTTTGAAAATTTATAACATTATCTAAAACCTCTTTTAATTAATTGAATTATTAATTAATTGAAAGTATTACTTTCTTCTCATTTTATAAATGTAAATAATGAATATAATTATTCATATTTCTCATTTGAGTCCTTGTTTTTCTTTAGCCTAAGATTTAGAAATCAAGAAAGAGTTATTTTTCAGATAAAATTTGCTATTATCATATCCTTGCTACCTGCAATGCTTTTGACATCTTGAATGTGAAATTTTGACTAAAACTCCCAGAATCCTTTAAGATGATTTAATATAAGTAATACCATGGGTTGTGATTCTTACTCACGTTATTAATTATGAAATCTAAACCTACTGTCAAGTAAAGCTCAGTACATTATGAATTATAAACCGTATCCTAATGTGGAGTATCAGAAGAGGGTCATAGGCCAATAACTGTACTCACTTGCAGTGCCAGGTATCAGTGGCCTACAGTGAGAGGACTGCAAGTTTAAAGCTCCCGAGACACATGGTAAATTCAAGATCAGCCTGAGCCCTGTAGCAAGACCATGTGTCAAAGCTAAAATATTCAGACATCTGAATACTGAGCAGTTTCTTGATGGAAAGTGATCTGAATTCTTTGCTTGTGTGTTTGTTCAATAATCCCACTATGACCTGTGAGATGAGCATATTTTGATTCCCTTTTTATATATGAGGTATGGACAGAATAAAGCAATAGATAGCAACAGAGTTTAAAGTTGGACCATGGGATCACAGGTGAGGAGGACACAACATCTGTCCCAACACCAGGAGTAACCGGGACCAGTGGAACCCAGGCACACAGGAACTCTGCCAGCCCAGTAGCACAGGTTCCATCTGGTCTGTCTGGGTCACTACCCTGAGCAGACCTTGGGCACAAACTCTGCACTGAGTCCCATAATACCCAGAAGAAGCTCTACTCCCAGGTGCTCTAACATGCCCAGGATCATAGGATCAACACTGGGAGTAACTGGGACCACACAGGAACTCTGTCAAACCAATGGCACCACAGGTAATGAAAGACCCCCAGACCTGGGGAGACCCTCACTCAAAACTCAGGATGACAAGACCACCCAATAACTCTCGAGAGACGGAACTTGCTGCAAAACACACGAGGTTTATTGAGGAAAGGCCAGTACCGGGGTTGAACTCGTAAACTTGCAGACCAGAGGAGTTTGACCACGAGCACGAGGAGTAAGGGGTATTTAAAGGGAAAAACCACAAACTAGGGGGGTGAGAGGGTTACCAAGGAAACATAACAAGAGAACAGTGGAAAATTCTAAAGAGACCCAGCCCCTAGTAAGTCAAGGTCATAAGGAAAACATCCTACACGCTCATTATGCACAAGAATGTGGTTTGGTCTATACTATTCACTTTATGGCTGACCATTCCCTAGAACTATCAGGATGGCTGACTCATATCCTGCCTTTTTGTTCTTGGACCTAGCTTGGGGGGGGGGGGGCCTTTATGGCGAACATGTTTCTGAAACTGGCTAGTCTGCATTCTTGGCTGTTACAGAGGTTTTCCATGCCCTTCCAGATGAAGGTTACACAGCATACATTCCCACCAATACATTTCTACTAAGGGTCTTTTTTTTTTTCTTAATTCTAAAATTCTCCAGCCCTACAGTTCCTTCTGGTCTGTCTGGGCTGGTGCCCAGAGCAGACCTTGGGCACAAATTTTGCAGCCAGTCCCACAATACCCAGAGAAAGCTCCACTCCAAGAACTTCTAACAGGCCCAGGATCCCAGAATCATAGGATCTCAGAGACAGCTTGCCTGTGAGGAGTTCTGACACAACCAGGATCACAGGAAGGATGGGCCCCAGTCAGATTTAGGCAGGGCAGGTAGCACTTGAGATAACTACATGGCAAGAGGAAAGCATAATAAAATAAGCAACAGAAACCAAGGTTACTTGGAATCATCAGAACCCAATTCTCCCACCATAGCAAGTCCTAGACTCACCATCACACCAGGGAAGCAAGATTCAGAACTAAAATCATTTCTCATGATGATGATACAGGACTTTAAGAGGGACATACATAACTCCCTCAAAGAAATACAGGAGAACTCAGGTAAACAGCTAGATGTTCTTAAAGAAGAAACACAAAAATCCCTTAAAGAACTATGGGAAAACACAACCAAACAGGTCCAGGAAATGAACAAAACGATCAAGAATCTAAAAAATGGAAAGAGAAACAATAAAGAAATCACATAGTGAGACAACCCTGGAGTTAGAAAACCTAGGAAAGAGATCAGGAGTCACAGATGCAACAGAATACAAAAGATAGAAGAGAGAATTTCAGGGACAGAAGATATCATAGAAAACATTGACACAACAGTCAAAGAAAATGCAAAAAGCAAAAAGCTACCAACTTAAAACATCCAGGAAATCCAGGACACAATGAGAAGACCAAACCTAAGGATAAGTATAGAAGAGAGTGAAGACTCCCAACTTAAAGGGCCAGTAAATATCTTTAACTTTCCTAACCTAAAGAAAGAGATGCCCATGAACACACAAGAAGCCTACAGAACTCCAAATAGACTGGACCAGAAAAGAAACTCCACTTGTCACATAATAATCAAAGCACCAAATGCACTAAACAAAGAAAGAATTTTAAAAGCAGTAAGGGAAAATAGTCAAGTAACATATAAAGGCATGCCTATCAGAATTACATCATACTTCTTGCCAGAGACTATGAAAGCTAGAAGATCCTAGGCAGATTTCATACATACCCTAAGAGAACACAAATGCCAGCCCAGGCTTCTATACCCAACAAAACTCTCAATTCTCATAGATGGAAAAAACAAGATATTCCATGACAAAACCAAATTTACACAATATCTTTCCACAAATCCAGCTCTACAAAGGATAATAAATGGAAACTCTAATACAAGGAGGGAAACTATATCCTAGAAAAAGCAAGACAGTAATCTTCCAACAAAACTAAAAGAAGATAGCCAAATGAACAGAATTCCAAATCTAAGAACAAAAATAACAGTAAGCAACAATTACTTTTCCTTAATATCTATTAATATCTAATAATATCTATTATTGGAGTTAATTCCCCAATAAAAAGACATAGATGAACAGATGGGGTACATAAACAGGACCCAACATTTTGTTGCATACAGGAAACCATCTCAGTGACAAAGACAGACACTACCTCAGAATGAAAAGCTGGAAAACAATTTTCCAAACAAATGGTCCAAAGAAACAAGCTGGAGTAGCTATTGTAATATTGAATAAAATCAACTTTCAACCTAAAGTGATCAAAAAAGATAAGGAAGGACACTTCACACTCATCAACGGTAAGATCTACCAAGATGAATTCTCAATTCTGAACCTCTATGGTTCAAATGCAAGGGCATCTACATTCATAAAAGAAACTTTACTAAAGCTCAAAGCACACATCACACTGCACAAAATAGTTGTGGGAGACTTCAACACCCCACTCTCAGCAAAGGACAGATCATGGAAACAGAAACTAAACAAAGACACAGTGAGACTAACAGAAGTTCCCAAACAAATGGATTTAACAGATATCTATAGAACATTTTATCCTAAAACAAAAGGATATACCTTCTTCTCAGCACGTCATCGTGCCTTCTCCAAAATTGACCATATAATTTTTTTTTTCTGGAGCAGAAAATGGGATAGGAGATATCATTTGAAATGTAAATAAAGAATATCTAAAAAAAAAAAAGATTTAGCTTTGCTTTTTGAAGCATAATAAAAATAGAAGTTATCACTAAAAAAATAACAGGAAGTAACAATTATTTTTTCTTAATATCTCTTAATATGAAAATTAATATTAACAACATATCCTAATCTATTAAAATTCATAAATATGAGGAATTAGAAATATGTTATATATCATCCAGTGGCCTCTCTAATTTGGTAATTGGAGAAATAGGTCCAATATTGTACAATCCATATACACTTTCTGCTTGTCTATACCTGACAATGTCTTACTATGTACCACATAATGGTCTTGAAATCATGCTTCTCCTATTTCAGCCTCTCTATTAGTAGGATTGTTGATTTTATGTTTTTACACTATATGATGGTTTTCAGAACAGCTTACATATTTCAAAATTATTTATACAGCCAAAAGAAATAGAGACAGGCAGTATGTGGGGCTGGGGAATTCATGTGGAGGTCAGAGTGTAAGCAGGTGTGAGAAGGAGTCATGGCTGCCAAAGTGTTTGAGTCCATCGGAAAGTTCGGCCTGGCGTTAGCAGTTGCAGGAGGCATGGTGAGCTCTGCTTTATATAATGTGGATGCTGGACACAGAGCTGTCATCTTTGACCAATTCCGTGGTGTGCAGGACATTGTGGTAGGGGAAGGGACTCACTTTCTCATCCCTTGGGTACAGAAACCATTTATCTTTGACTGCCGTTCTCGACCACGGAATGTACCGGTCATCACCGGTAGCAAAGACTTGCAGAATGTCAACATCACACTGCGCATCCTCTTTCGGCCAGTGGCTAGCCAGCTTCCTCGTATCTACACCAGCATTGGCAAGGACTATGATGAGCGGGTGCTGCCGTCTATCACCGCAGAGATTCTCAAGTCGGTGGTGGCACGGTTCGATGCTGGAGAGTTGATTACCCAGCGAGAGCTGGTCTCCAGGCAGGTGAGCGATGACCTCACAGAGCGAGCAGCAACATTTGGGCTCATCCTGGATGACGTGTCCCTGACACATCTGACCTTCGGGAAGGAGTTCACAGAGACAGTCGAAGCCAAACAGGTGGCTCAGCAGGAAGCGGAGAGAGCCAGATTTGTGGTGGAAAAGGCTGAGCAGCAGAAGAAGGCAGCCATCATCTCCGCTGAGGGTGACTCCAAGGCAGCTGAGCTCATCGCCAACTCGCTGGCCACAGCAGGCGATGGCCTGATTGAGCTGCGCAAGCTGGAGGCCTCTGAGGACATTGCGTACCAGCTCTCCCGCTCTCGAAACATCAGGTACCTGCCAGCGGGACAGTCCGTGCTCCTCCAGCTTCCCCAGTGAGGCCAGCTGGGCCAAGGCCTCCTTCGGCCTCCATCATGCTGAATGACGTCTTCCTTCTGCCCTACCCCAGAAATCACTGTGAAATTTAATGATTGGCTTAAAGTGAAGGAAATAAAGGTAAAATCACTTCAGACCTCTAATTATCAAATGAAGCTTTTGTTGTTACACTTTTTACCGTCTTTCATATCCAAAATTGCTAAGTGCCTATGCAGACTGGCCTTCCACCCTAGGCTCTGGTAGTTTGCAGAAAAAAGGCAGGGCAGTGTGTGGTGATGGGGATTCTCCATCCTGCCATATAGTCAAGATTTAAAGACAGTGGCCCACATGCTTGAACCAAAAGGCAAGCCCTCAGCTTTCCCAGCCATAAGAACCTGGACAGATGCAGCTGGGGAGGGCTAGAGGAAGTGGTCTATCTTAACTGTAAGGCCCATTCCCTCTTAACGGTGACCAGCGGAAGCAGGTGTGTGCGACCAGGGCGTAGAGTGAAGAATCTGCCCATCAAGGTGGGTGGGCCTAATGTTGCTGCCTCCACCAGAGTCCTAAAACCTGGATGGACTTGGACAGGACAAGAGGCCTGGACTGAGATGTGAGTCCCGTGGAAGACTTCCTCTCCACCCCCCACATCAGTCCTCTCCAATACCCAATGGGATTCCAGCTTGAAGGATTGCATCCTGCCGGGGCTGAGCACACCTGCCAAGGACATGTGCGCCTGCCTTCCCGCTCCCCGTCTCTCAGAGATTGCCCTTCCTTCCCAAGGGCTGTGGGCCAGTGCTCTGAAGGAAGCAATCAAGGAAAGAAAACACAGTGTAAGTCACTGTCAATAAATGACACCCAGACCTTCCAAAAAAAAAAAAAAGAAAAGAAAAGAAATAGAGATAATTAACTTGGGAGGAGGCTTTTAAGAGAACAACAAAGAGTGAGACTGAATGCTTTGCTTGACATTTGTAACTATTATATCAAGTTTGAAGAAGAGGACTTAATAAGTTACTCTTTCTCTGAGATGAATGCTTTTCAAAATCATCACAGCCAATGAACCAGATTCTTACCCTCACCTAATGTCTATGCCACCCTCCAAGCAGAATCATTGTTCATTGAAACAGTTGGTGAATGACTTCATGGATAGACCATCTTAATACACACAACATTTCTTTAATGAATGTAACCTATTCTCTGTGGGCTGTGAATGAAGATAATCACTCAAGTCAAATAGCTTTGACCATAGCAGGAAATCTGTATTTCCAACTATTAGTGCCTACAATTCATTCCTTGGTACAGAAGAACTGTCAACTCTTAGCTTAGATACTATGGAGGTAAAATCCTTTGGGGATGTGAGGGTCATTGAAGAAAAGCCATATTATAATGAACTCCAATGTCTAAAAATTGTTTTTCTTTTGGGCTTGTACCACAGTAAGAGCCAAAATTTTAAGCTCTACTAAAAACAAAACAAACAAACAAGCAAACAAAGAAAAAGACTTTATCTATGTTCATTTAAAAAAAAACTAATAGCAATGTATTATTTTAAAATATATAGTTAATACGTTTGGAGTTATTTAAATTTATATTGAGAAAAACGTATGTATTTTCAATATTGCTGTAGACAAGCATCTACATAAGACTGTTCTATTGATTGTTGTTTTATATCAAACAACTTTTATACTACTCATTTTTATTGTTACAATATTTTATAAATTTTAAAGAGTATGAAAAAATAAAAAAATTGAAAGATATTGCAGGTATTGAAGGGGGAGTCTCTGGGAGGAGTTGGGGTACAAAAGGGAAAGAAGAATGTGATGTAATTCTATTTACTTAAAATATGTTTTTAAATGTTAACAAATTCAGATAAATTGAAATTATGTATCTTTTCTCATCATAATGCAATAACACTTAAATTAAAAAAAGAATGAAAATATAAAAAGAGACTATAAGGAAATGGATGTTTTCCAAAAGAAAAATTAAAGCATGAAGAAGCAGAAGGGAAGCTATGGGAATTTTGGTAGAAGTAGTTTTGGATAGTATAGATCTTGGGTACTAGTAATCTGCATACCACTGACATCAGGGGAAATAATCCAACTTTCTATGTGGATTTGAAATGTCACAGCTTCATGTGTTAAAGACATATGAATGGCAACAGAGATGCTTGTGTTCTGAACACCCTAACTAGTAGAAACTTCAGCAAAGACAAAGGCATGTTAACATTATGTCTCCCAAGGCTGACTTATGGAAGGACTGTATCCCAGAGGTCTCTGTATTAGATAGAACATTTCTCTCTACTGTTGTTATATAAAATATATATATATACTCCCTTATTATGCTTAAAACAAAAAAAGTAGGACTAGTCTCCAAGTTGAGGTATACTCTAATTCAGAAAGTTTGCTTTGGCCAAGTGTGGTTTTAGGTTAACTTGATATAAGCTAAAGTCATCTGAGAGAAGGGGACCTCAACTTACAGAAAATGTCTCCATAAGATCTGGCAATCCTGTAGGGCTTTTTCTTAATTAGTGGTTGATGGTGAAGGACTCAGCTTATTGTGGGTGGCACTATCCTTGGGCTAGTGGCTCTGAATTCCTTAAGAATTCAGGCAGAGCAGGAAATGGAGAACAAGCTATAAAGCAGCACTCCTCAATGGCTTGTCATAATCAGCTTCTGCCAGCAGGCTCCTGCCCTGCTTAGGTTCCTAACCTCACAGTTTTTAGAGATGAACTGTTATCTAGAACTGTGAGTGAAATAATCCCATTCATCCCTGAGTAGTTTTGGTTATGGTGTTTCATCGCACAGTAGAAATCCTAATTATGACAACACGTGACTAGTTTAATGGGACATTGCCATGACAGAGCTGATCATGTTTTTTGGGAAGATTTCAAAATGACTTTGGAATATTGTGTTAGAAAAGCAACTGAATGTTCAATGTTTGGTGAGCTATTCTGTAGAAACTTGGGAAGATAAGAATGTTGAGGGTAATGCAGTGCATGGATGCCTGGTTTGGGAGCTTTAGAGGGATGTTTAAAGACTCTATCAGGGCCATTTCTTATTCCTCTCCCCACGTTGCTTTGCTCATGGTGTTTCATTGCAGCTATGGAAACCTAACTAATAGGCATTTAGCTCAGTGGTGGCATCCTTGCCTCCCATGTAGAAATGTATGTGCCATGTTTCCAACATTGGAAGCAAAGTTCTTTGAATTAGCTGCCCTAAGTTAATGAGAATTACATGAATAATTGTATGTTTTTGACTTTGTTTTGTTAGAATTCTTTAAAAGTCTTTATTTTCACAGAACTATCTTGCCTGTGCACGTGGCCTTCTGGTTGTAGTTGCCTTCCTAATAGAGTGGAATTGTGACATTGATCTCCATAACAGTGACAACAGCACAGCATGAATTAAAGTAGACAGCAGACAACAGTTTCAGTGTGACACAGATTTGATAGGAATACTGGGAATAAACGTGATCTCAGCTAAATGCAAAGAGTTAGTGAAATCTGTAAACATTTTGTATTTCTCACATTTCCACTCTATTTCTTGATGCCATACTCACAGGTATCACAGTATGAACATGATGAATTTGTAGACATTTTATTAAAACATGGTACTGATCCAAACGCTAAAGACAACAGTGAGAACACAGCACTGCACAACGCTGTTTGGCATAGCAACACCTCAATGGTAGCCAAACTGTTGGTACATCATGCTAATATCAGCATATGGAATGAAGTAGAGACCACACAGCTTTGATTACAGATTATTTGCACTGAATGTGCTTTACAATGACTTATTTGCACATATATACAGCTTGATTCACCAAATCTAATAAGGCTTGCATATAGATACTTTAAAACATTTTACTGGGATAGACCTTTGACATAAGAATTTCTGAAAAGATAAATGTAGTAAGTGATTCTACAGATCTTACAAACTTAAGACTTCTCTAGAAGATTCAGATTTGATGGGAACTCGTTCCACCCATGTTTTCATTCCTAAAGACATTTCATTCTTTCTCCTTCCTTTACTTCTCTGGCAAATGTTATAAACAGAATTATTGCCCCCATTCATAGCAATTTAGAATAACTTTCCACTTTCCTCATGGGTACTCTCTTAATTGTAACCTTTCAGGATTTCATGTTGTTTCATACTTTCAAAACATTAGATCAACATGCTTCAGTAAAACACATGGTTTCTATTTTACAAGTGACAGAACAATGAATCTTCCCATCAGTTTAAGCCAAATGGTATCCATCTCAGTACGTCTGTTCACTTCATAGAGCTCTGACAACACCAACCTGATAGTTGTAACTAGACAATCACATAGTTCAGTCGTCCTTTAGTGTATGGGACAGAATTTCATACAATCTTGACTGGTCTTGAACTTCTTATGTAGATGAGGTGACACTGAATTTGTATCTTCCTTCACCTCTGAAGGGCTGGGTTTATGGACATTCACTACTATGCCTGGCCTATGAAACCTCTTGCTTCACTATGATATTCATTTCTAACTAAATACTAATTTCAGTGACAGACCAAGGCAATTCAATATAAGTGGAGTAAAACCAAGAATTGGAGAAGTTGTCCAAGGGCATATTGTCAATTTACTACATTTTATGCTGATTTTTATTAGAGCTTTATTGTCAAAATTTTGCTCGAAAACAACCTCTCATGCCCCAAACATTAAATCATAGAAAATGATCACCATTTTCCCAGATTGATTAAATTACATGTCTAACACAGGGTTTAATCCTCCATATGTCAAAGAATACTTATTTTTCCAGAATACCAAGTCTCACATAAATGTCATGTTCATCTGTTAGACAAATAGCATAAATGTGAGCACAATAGGTCCAGTGTGGAAGAAACACTGTTGCATTTGCTACCCCTATTGCACGGTGTTTTGCTGTACACATTTTCTGCTTTAGTCACTTGGAGTTGACAGCATTACAGAAGCATGTGCGTTCTCACCAGGGTTCCGGAGAAACCCTTAAGCCGCTGTTTGTATCAGGAACCCATGGCAGACACTAAGACATAGGTTGAGAATTAAATGGCACAGGCATCAAATGTACTCTGATGGCTTATGAAGAATGGATCTGGGTGAAAGCACTGTGCAGTGAGAAGGTCAAGGAACCTCAGAAGTTGTGAGCTCCATTGTGTCTTCCACATGATTTTTCCATTAAGAAATATCAAGTTCTCAGAGTTACAAACTATTATTTTTTTATAGGATAGGTTTACACCACTTATACTGGCTCTAATATAAAGCAACTATGACCTGGCAAATTTTTAGAAGACCAGAGAGGAAAGATACAGGAAGTTGATGAGCTAGACAGGTAAAGTTTGCTTATTCTTTTTTTTTTTTTTTTCCTATATCGTTGTGGGATTCTATAGTGTACACAATCCCTGAAGCCCTGTTGCTGGAAATCCCAACCCTGTTAAGTTTGTATAAAAGCACATAATCCAAATATTATAATTATAAGCTACATGCCTGGATTGGGCAGACCCAGTATTATATTAATTTATTCCCTAGCTGTAAGACCTACTCTTGAATAGCACAGCTGAAACTATGAGCAATTACCATGTTATAGCCCAAAGAGTAATGCTTTTTTGGAATATTTCTTCCATGAAATAAACTAAATGACTGTTTTTAAACTCCACATTGCTAAGCATTTCAGACATGGATCCAGATTCTGGGACAGAATCTAATGTGTGTGACCTCTGGCCAACTCGCCAAAAGAGTATTTTATTCCAACTGAAAGCTCGTGATCTTCATTTTTTTAAATGAACTCAGGTAAGTAAGAGTAGTTCATTAGTCCAATGTCATTTTGATCCAACTGTAAATCATATCTCCCATGTTTTGCAAATGCCCACAAATCAATCAGCTTTCCAAAATCTAAGAGGTATATGGACAGTTTTATCACAGCAGTGTTGTTGTGGCAACAACTTCCTTTTTAATCTCTTTTCTCACTGCTGAGATGATAACTCAGAGTCAGCTTGATAGAGAAAAATGATATTGGCTCAGCTTTTCAGAGAATCTCTAATCTATCACGATAGGAAAGACCTGAGGGCAAGGTCTTGTTCTTGGCAGCAGGACCACGGGGCAGTGACTAGCTAGTGCTTCTTTAATTGAATAAGTTACTTTAAGAACACACAGACACTGCATCCTGAGCTTGGAACATGAGGTCACTCACAGAGGTCTATAATGAAAGCACCGTGCTGAATAGCTCTAGTGTTTTCAAGGAAGCCATGAAGAAATAGAAATTTCATCATTCATAGTAATTACACACTTTTGAAATCAGAAAACTCTGACCTTTGTTAATTAAAATTTTTAGTTTACATTGGTGGATAGAGCTCACTGAGAGTGTGTATGCTTTGTATGCTTGTGTGCTTGATACCCATTAAGATGGAGAAAGTAAAAGAGTATTTGTTCAAGTTACGCTTAAATTTTGTACAAAGGGGTACACACTAAGACTGGCTTAGTTTCTAAATTACTATCTTTTAAAACTTTTTTTTCCAGAAACTAATTTGGTATTTTCAAATGTGTCTAGTTATGCACAATCATTTTAAAACATATTTTTTAACTTACAGCTTATAATTCAGACTTAAAAACCGCAATAACGCTCAAAGCAGAGTACAATCAACAGCTTCCTAGAACCCTAGTGAGTACACACTTATGAATTCTATTTTGTACTAATTTTTATAAGAGTCCAAAGACATCTTCCTGTGTCCAACAGTAGCATATACTCACATTTTACAAATATTCTCCCTCATCACATATTTGATGTGTCCATATCGTTACTCTTTGTTAGTGGTTCATGTTTTATCAGCTTTATATTAAAAACAAATTAAGATTTGCTTTTGTGACAGAGACTATGTAGCCCAACTCAATATCAAATTCATGCTCTTCTTTACTTCCAGACTTCTGGGACAAAAAGCACAGGCTGCCCCAATCCATTAATGGTAAGAATTTAATGATAAATATTGTGACAGTCTAAACTTAATATTGTATACTTGCCATACTTCATTTATCTATGCAGACATTGGTGGAAATCTATTATTTTATGTATTATTTATGTATTTTGCTTAATTTTTTGTATTTTGAATAATGTGTGAAAAACTAATACCAAGGTATATTTTTAATACCTGCTAATATTCCATAATAATGCATAATTACAAACATAAATATTTGATGAAAAAGATAGATTTATATTATAACCTAGGCCTTGTAATCTTGTAAATTATTTACCTTGGGAAGAGGGGTTATGATATAGACGTCTTGTTTAGGACTTAGCATTTCAGAGTCTATTATTCTCTGTACCTTGACCAGTTGTAAGTCTTAATGCTACTCATCATACAAGAAGATTCTCTGATAAGAACAGATACTACACTTAATCTTAGCCAAAAGGCTCAGAAGCGATAGAAGATTCTCTGATAAGGGGTTGATAGATGGACTATTCTATGGGTATAACCATCGATGTCATTAGGAGTCAGTTTAATTCTCTGTCCATGTAGCAGTACAATAGTAGTAGGTTTTCCACTAAGGATATGATCTATTTAGTCACTTTAGGCTCTTGACTCTGACCATGGTCCCTGGTATAGGTTTCATGTATAGAATGGGCCTTAAATACAATGGTTATTCAAGAGTCTTATTTACCACCAGCTGAATCTTGCCATGCTTGTTATACTTGTAGTTAGCAGGGTTCACGTCTTCATTAGATTCCTGATTCCTTTTCTCTTACAGCAGGGTACTTTACAGCTTCTAACACTATGAAAGGTAGCTAGTAGGGATGACGTTTCCAGAATATATTATTGATTTCCTCATGTTTTATGACTCAAGGTGTCAGGTCTCCAGCAATAAGTTCTTAGCATGAAGTTCTAGAGGCTAACCAAGAGTATTATCAATATTCTGTAATATTTAGGGTCTATAGGATGCCACTTCTCAACAGCTCCAAAAGTATCAACACATTCTTTGCACTGCAGATTTTGTTATCCCTGTGATGTTTCCTAGAGGTATTGTTACCCCATTATAGGGTAACTGTTTTCACTCTTTATATATGGGTATATGAATATACTTTAAGTTGCTTCTATAGTACCAGATTTCCATATGGTATTTTTGAAAGGTCTTTCAAGACAGGAAAAAATGGTAACCTATGGATTAGAAAAAGATCTTTATCAACAGTACATCTGATAGAGGGCTAATAACCAATATATCCAAAGAACTCAATAAGTTCTACCAGAAAACCAAATAACTCCACTAAAAATGGGTTACAGAGCAAAACAAAGAATTATGAACTGAGGAATCTAGATTGGCCAAGAAGCACCTAAAAAATGTCCAACATTTTTGTTTGTTTGTTTGTTTGTTTGTTTTGGTTTTTCAAGACAGGGTTTCTCTGTATAGCCCTGGCTGTCCTGGGCTCTGTAGACCAGGCTGGCCTCAAACTCAGAAATCTGCCTTACTCTGCCTCCCAAGTGCTGGGATTAAAGGCGTGTGCACCACCACTGTCTGGCTAATGTCCAATATTTTTGATCTTCAAGGAAATGTAAATCAAAACAACCCTGAGATTCCACCTCATATCAGTCAGAGTGGCTAAGATCAAAAACTCAGGTGTCAGCAGTTGCTGGTTAGGATGTGGAAAAAGAGGAACACTCCTCTATTGCTGGTGGGTTTTCCAGCTGGTACAACCATTCTGGGAGTCAGTCTGGTGGTTCCATAGAAAATTAGACATATTACTTACTACCTGAGGACCCAGCTATATCAATCCTGAGAATATACCCAAAGGATTCTCCGCCCTTTCTTTTTCCACCCTCTCAACCACCTAAAATTTGAGAGGACAGAAAAAAATGATACATGGGAAAGAGATGCATAAATAAATTCAGGGATAGGAAATGGGTCATATTTTTGTTTTTCTTCTTGTTGATTAGGGAAGTAATGGCAGTGAGGATCAAAATCCTCCAAGGATTTTGATCCTCACTGCCAGGATATCAATTTTATCTTTGCCTTTTTTTTTCACGTGATCATTTAAAAACCATAACCAATAATAGTAAGCAACAAGCAACCAACAGTGAACTCAGAACCATGAACCACCAACCAAAAACCCACATGCTCTCAGTGGCCTTAGTATTTATATACCCTTTGAAATTTCCACAGCATTCCAAACATCACAGATCATAAAAACTATGTGTAGCTAGCAAAATCGAACCCCTGCTGTAGCGTAAGGTGTATTATCATCAGATATTAGGGATAAACTAAAACAGCTCACATATCCCACACCTGGGATTAAAATGAAAACATATTCTGATAATATTTCTGTGGCTTTTAAAGAAATCAGAATTCCAAAATTGTTATGACGGCATTGCACTTGAAATATAAGCCCTTGAGGAGACTGTCCTCACTTTCTACTTGTTTCAGGTTTGTCTGGAATACAAATTGACTTTGCTGCACACAGGCCCCTGAATATCACATTAGAAACGGCTTGACACTACTCTAGATTCTGCACTGCTCATTAATACAGTTTGGTCTTTCAGGGACCAAGCCCCTTCCTAGGCTGAGCCTGGAAATATGTGCTGGGATGCTACAATGTCTACTCTTCTAAAAACAACAGTGAAAACATGAGTCCTAAACATAGACTTTCTAGGAAGTATATTGTTCCTCTGTGCCCAAGGTCATCATGTGGTACTAGGAGGCATCTTCTCAGGGAGTCTGAGCTCAGGCTGGACCACTAGGTCAAAGCAATGGGCCATTCAGAGAAGATAGCCAAGTGACACTCAAATTGGACGTTAGAGGAAAAGACCAATTAATAATATAAATATGTAAATCAAGGGCTATATACATGCATGGTTCTGGGGAATTGGAAATGACTGTAGGCTTTGCCTTTCTTATGTGTATCTGAGGTTCTGGGGTCCTTGATATGGCCTTGCCTGTGTCCACAACACACCTTTATTCAGGACTTCACTGACTCAGGACTTTCTGAGCTCCCTACTGCCCAAAGTGTCTGAGTTTCCTACTTTCTGTATTTATATGATTTTGCATATATCCTTGGAAAATATGCTAGGTCATATATTCCATGAACACTAGGTCCACAAGGACAGCCACCACCAAAAGCAGGCAAAAATGAACAAGTTTAATTGGGACTTACATTTCTAGAGAAATAGCAGACCATCAACTTTCATATTAGGGAGCGTGACTGCAGGTGGCCATGACTAGTGCTAGATCACATCTCAATCCACAAACAAAAACAGGCAGAGAGATCATTTAAAAGGTCAGGAGTCTTTTGCAACCTCAGAGCCCCCATTCCCAGTGCCAATCTTTGTTCTGCAAAGCCATTCCTCCTATTCCTGCTGAAGCACTCAAGAAACTGGGGACCGCACACTTAATTGTGGAAGATCGTGGAGGACATCGTATTGAAACTAGTATAATGGAGGAATCCAGGGATCTCACAGCCAGTGAGTGCTGTCTCATATTCAAGCTATCCTTCACTACCTGCCAAGCCAAGTTCCAGGAAACGGGGCTTCTATTCATTTCGTTATTCTCCAGATGGTCGGAGTGGGTAAGCCAATTTCCCAGAGTTACACTAGGGGCTTGTGATGCACAAGATGGCTATAGAATTGGGAGGAGACTAGTTGGGGTTGCCTAGAGTTAAGTATTTCTCTTCATTCTTTGACAACCCACCTAGCCTTCCATAGGTCTTGTGTCCACTCATGTTATGTGATATTCTTGGTTTTACCTCCTATTTTGTTTCTCAAAATAATCCCTAATATAGGCACCAACTAGATGAAAATATGACAGGCAAAGTATTTTCCAGAGAAGGGAAGAACTTATCCAATTTCGAAGCTAAAGTGACAAGCCATATGCCTGTCTTTTCTCCAGGGATTCCCTCCTTACTGGAGTACCCTCAGAGATGCTGGTCCCAGCAGGAAGGGGTGGGATTCCACAGTTTGTGTGGAGTTGAGAGTACAGGACATCTTCACCAATCTGCACCCTTCATGCAGTATGAGATTCACTTCTCCCAAAGTCAGGGCTAAAAAAGAAAAGAAAAGAAAAAAGCACAGCCTGATTTAGAAACATCTCCCAGAAGCCAACACCATCAAAAGTGTTCCCACACTGGTTCAGCTACCTGCAAGTCTTATTTCATTTTCTTAACTATGTGAGCTGCCCCTAGATGGGAACTATGCATAGTCCTTGCTTAACACGTGAAGAAGCCCTCCCCACCACCATCCCTCCCACCCCGTTCCCTTTTCCAGACCAGCATTGCTAGTAAGATGTACCCTACACATGCAGCCTGCCCACACCAGCATGCATTCTGTCCTGCCTTAAAGCAGGTAAAGCAGCCCGAGAATCCACCACAGAGAGAACATGCAGAAGTTTGACTTAGTGCGCAGGCGCAGCAGACAGGCTGTCAGAGGCTGCTCATGGACAACTTTGGCCACACCGCGGAGAGAACAAGGAGCCTGACTTCTCTAACTGGAGCTGTCAGGAGAAGTAGCATCTAGTGGAGCTGACAGGACAGTGCTGGTGAAGTCTCCTTCCAGCGTGCCCTCAGCCTGGGGATCCGGGTGAGCTGTTTGCTAGCCTTTAACTGCCACCAACTTGAGCTGGCGTGGGAAGGTGTTGGAATGCAGTGGACATGGATCCCTTGGGTATCCTCAGAGCAATCAGGAGCATTGAATGGGACCCAGAGGAAATGTAGGATACCCAACAAGCAAGAGGTGTAAATTACCACGGCTGGGAAGGAAGAAGAAGGCAGGGAGTTTGAATGAGACTTGAATTCTTTGGGGATTTTGTGGCCACTTGTAGGTTAATTAGGAGCGATCCTCTGAGCTGTCTTAGGAATGGAAGCTGTTCATTGGAGGTGGAGAGTGAGTGGGACGATCTGTGTTGTTTCGTGAATCTCAGCAAGAGCTGCTGGGAAATGTGAGGTCAAAGGATCAAATTGCAGCAGGAAGGGAACAGACTCTGCTGTTTGTTTGTTTATGAAATCTGGAGACCTTGAAAGAAGTTTATGTTATACTCCGAGAACCTCAGGGTCCCTGTAACTACGGGGGAATTCAGACTATTTCCTACTGTTTAATTGTATCAAAGCAATAGGCTTGGGAGGCTTCCCTTCCTAATGGCCAGCAGTCAGCCTGCAACACAGGCAGCATTTGCAGGGCTCCGTAGGAAAGGACACCTGCCACCGAGGCATCTTCTCTATTGCCATTAACTTTTTTACAAAGGCTGTTATGGAAACTCCAGGAAACACAGGCTTGGGCTTTAATTGTCTAAGCCGCCAGAAGCCTATGCCATTTTCACACACCTCCAGCCACACCAGTAGAAATGAAGCCAGGAGGAGTTGAAAATGGAGGCAATCAACAGATAACAGGTATTCGAAAGGCCTATCTTGTACAAGAACAATGATTGAACACAATTATAATGTGCCCACAAGTGTCACATCACAGGCTTGCCCTGAAACCCGTTTTTGCCATTTTCTGTTGCTGCGATAAAATGCCAGAATCGGACACGGAAGATTGAGGTTCTGGTTTCTCACAGCTAGTGACTGGAAAGACAAAACTAGTGGATACAGGATGGGGAGAATCCTGCCTGTGTCAACATAGCAGAGCTGTGGAATGTTAATCTGCTGTGGGAGCAGAAGCCAAGAATTCACAGCAGCTTCATGTGGGAAGAATTCACTCCTGAAGGAACTTGAGTAGTTGCACACCACATAACAACTTTAGAAAGAAAAGATAATTCATTGATCTACTGCTGCCTCCATCACCAAATCCTTTCCAGATTGTTCCCTCATTCAGCACAATTCTTCCGCATTCACATTTTCCCACTAAGGGACAAAGTTACACAAAATTAAGTTTTGGAGGGCAAGCCAAATCCAAGTTGTATCAAAGCTCAATCCTGATAACAGCAAATGGCCAAATGCCAGAGGGAAGCCACAATTTCTGCTTGCTTCTCTAATGTCTGTCTTCATTTGAGTTGGGGCCTCCTCATACTTCAGGAATTTTTATGCCTTCTTAAGTACCTTAATAATTTTAAGAAAAAGTGTTGCTCCTAGTTGTTAATGGCTTCTAGTGTGATCTAAACCCATTTGAGTTCTGTACTTCATTTGTCTAGAGTACTACCCTTTTGAGTTCTTTAATTCATTTGTCTAGAGTACTGCCCTATTGAGAGAGTCACTCATTCAGTGTGGTCCAGCAAGACTTCAGAGATTTCATTTAACATGGTACATGCCATATGGAGGAAATATGCTTTTATTGTTCTTTGTGATCAGATTCTGATGTCATTGTATAACTGACGAGAATGAAGCTCTAAACTGGAAAATGAGTATATCAGTCTCTCTGACTGCCGTAAGAAATTGTCATAAATGCATTCCCTTACAATCCTGGCTAGAACCAAGGAGGAAAAGCCTATTTTGAGCCTTTCTGTGAGCTCTAGGGGAGAACCTGTAGTATCACTGTCTGTCTTTTGGAAACTGTCCACTTTGGGGGCGCTTCAAGGATTTTGATGTCCCTGAGATGCTAGCAACAAACAGTGGTCATTTCTGTGCCTTTTGCTGTTATCATTCATAAAGATATTTTTATGATTGCATTGTTAAATTATATAAATCTCCATTTTCAGGTCAAATTCTTCAGGTCACCTGGGAAAACAAGCAGATTTCCTCACAATCACTCAAAATAGGTTTATCTGCACATGAGCACTCTGACCAAGAATCGTGGACCTGATAAACAGATCCCACGGAGGACAACAGCTCAGAAATCCTATTGCAAGGATAATTATGCCAAGCCTGACTTAGAGATGCTGTCAGAGGAGGCCAGCCAGTAGAGAGTATTTTGTCTAAGGGAGGTCCTCTCAACTTTCAAATTCTCTCACTAGGATCTTGAAGGACTTCAGATGATGTGTACCCAGGAGTACAGGGTCTTAGTAGGAAATGACAGAAACAACCCCTCCATTTCACTCCCAAGAAGCCAGATGAGAAAAGTTTTCATCATAGGATTCTGTTCCCAGAGTTCAAATTCACTCAGAGGACTCAGAGGCCCCATAAAGAGGCCAGTCAGCCTGGAAAACACCTTTACTCAGGAAGACCCAATCTTGAGAATAGAGAATGCACTCTCTAGCCTTTGATTCCCTCAAAGGCATGAGGGCTCCCTTGGGGCAAATCTGTTAGGCAAACAAAACTGAGAAGATGCCTAAAGGGCCAGAGCTTCTTTCCATAGAAATACTATAAGGGATTCTGATTATGAAAGCATATGCTCAGATATGCCCTCTTGTTCCCACAGAGGAGGTCATGCCTTTGTACACAGACCAGTTCACAGGGGCAACACTCAACAGGCAGATTTGCTAAAGTACTTAATATAAATGGAACAGATAACTTACAAAGCAGTACAGAGCCCTGGAAGAGCATCATAGTTGGCATGACTTCTAGCTATGAATATCCCTCCGTTCTGGTTATGAAGACTCCTTTCATGTACAGTCAAGCCAGAGTTTGAATTCCATAGGGCTATTTCAGATGTTTGTATCTATAAATATTCTCCCCTGAGGAATATCCAAAAGGCTCCTCCTCCTGGACCCATCAAGGAGGCCCATTGATGATCAACCTTGTGTGGCCATAAAGTTAAGGCATGGCCTCTCAGCCAGGAGCCAGGGAAGGAGGGCTTTCTCCAGGGTCAGCCCTCCTAATATTCAACCATTCACCTCTGCTTAAAGGCCCTTCCCATCTCTGTGGTTCATGCCACATTCCTTCAGAGCAATCTAGTGCCATGTCATCTCACTTCCTACATATACATCATTGTGTTTTCTTTTAGATTGTTGGGCTTCCTGTATCTACTCAGATCCTCAGCCCCAAAGCACAAAAAACTGTGCTTACTCTATACATTACTTCAATACAGAAGCTAGACCACTTCTTGATTGCCTTCTCCAGAACCCAGAGAACTTCATGGTAGGCACCATTCTTCAGAGAAGCCTGCCTCCCTCTGTGCTTGGGCACACCATATATCTACTGATCCAGAAGACAGACTCCTTATTGTGATGCTGAAAAGTATGGAAATTAGTTTGGAGAGTGCCTGTTCTTGTGTCCCAAGTCCCTCAGCAGATAGCAGGCATAGGCATGGACCCCTCTGCATGTAGGACCAGTACATGTATCTCTACCGACAGCAGGCATGGCATGTCCTCAGGATGCTCACCTTAGTGTTCTATGTCCCTCAGATGCTCAGCTTAGTGTTCTATGTCCCTCAGAACATGCCTAAATTCCTCCAGTCCCCACAGCGAATACCAATACTTGCATGTGTTTTCCTTTAGGAAAATTCATTATCTGGTATCTGTTATGATTCCTGCTAGGAAAGCCCAGGAGGTATCTTGCCTTCTCATGATCAGAACTTGCCTGCCAGAATTACATACTCCTCCAGGGATAAAAGGCATGTCAACATGAATTTCAACAGCACTCCTGAAAAAGAGTGAAGATTTCCAGACAACACCAGTCTCTGTTTATCTCAATGATGGGTCAGCTGATAGAGCTTACCTCACAGGACACTCAGCCATTCATGTAAGTTTCCTCAGGTCTGCAGGTAGTCTCAGATGAAGCCTATCAGGAGAACAGAATCTGGTTCAAGGGAAGTTTATCTCTGTGGCAACAATGTTCCTCTTCAGCTTCCCATAGTAGGAGCCCAAGTGATTTTTGTCAAATCTCCTCCTATAAAAGCCAAAACTATCATGCCAGGACTCCATGACCTCATAAATGAAAACAATGATGTCTCTACTAATGTAGCTATTATGGATCTCCATGCTAATCAGCATTTAATATGTTGCAATTATCTCCAATGGGATAACAGAAAAAACTTCATCCAGAGGCATTTTGAAAGAGTTATCAGCACCTTGCTGAAGAAGATCCCTGACCACGTAGTCTGAATCCATTTTTACAACATACACAATGCAATTCCATCTAAGATAACAGATAATCTTGCTGGTATTTAATGAATAGGATTCATTAAATGGTACATGGACATATTTTACTAAATTCTTAAGTATCCATGTATAGAATTCCCAACTGATCAGAGAGAAACATCTTAGGAAAATAACTACACAACACTCCAAGTTTTCCATAGTGCTATGTGGCAAGGGCAAGCAGAAATTATCTTGCTCCACTAAGGGCTTACTAGCTTGGAGTTAAATTCAATGATATAGCTGACTTAGAAAACTAGTATTTCTTTCTCTGATGCCTTTTTCTTTTCACAAATTGCTTTTGAAAATGTGCTTTATGGAAATAGAGTATACATTGTGACAAATTCTGTGTTTTCACATACAGTAGTCAGAACTTCACTGAAGAACATCACACTCACCAGCACCTCTGATACTTTCAAACGTGGAATAAAGAACATTTACATCAGTGGGTTCTTCTGGGACATGCATTGCACTGGTGTGTGAAGGTCTGAGTAGCTCTGTCTTAGCACTGAGCCTGACATATTCTTTTTGCAGCTTCACTTTTGTCTTTGAAGCACAAAAATATATACATACTTCCTATCTCTTTTGTTTCCTAAATGTATTTTTAAAGAATTTGGTTTTTGTTTTGTTTTGTTTTTTGATTTTTAGAGACAGGGTTTCTCTGTATAGCTCTGGCTGTCCTGGAACTCACTCTGTAGACCAGGCTGGCCTCCAAACTCAGAAATCCACCTGCCTCTGCCTCCCAAGTGCTGGGATTAAAGGTGTGCTTTTTAAAGATTTTTCTTTTTAAATGGCCATAAGAGTAAATGGAATGTCCCCTAAAAGCACTTGCTGTGCCCTTCCACCAGCCTTGAATAGGCCAAACAAACCTGTTTTACAGACTGACTGGCCTTGCCACATTTGCATTTCCTACCTAGCCTTGAGGAGCTGACCACCTTCTGACACACACACACACACACACACACACACACACACACACACACACAGCTAAAAATTAAACTTTGAGTCTTGATCAGAAAATCTTTGTCTTGGCTTCATTCTTCTGGCCCGTCAGATTTCATTCCCAGCCTCCCTTTCAGGTGTACCCAATTCTCTGTGGCTGCAGGAGAGCTATAGGTAGTGCCCGAACAAGGGGCTTGAAAAGCAGGGGGAGGGGGAAATGAGCTGAGGAACTCCGTCTTTGGTGGAGCTTCACAGAAAATGGAAGAAATTTCAGCATCCTACACACACGGTAAGTAATATACAGCATTAATGTTAGCGCTATAAATTTATCTTTTGAAGGCTATTGATTGCAAGAGGTGCAAAAAGGTTACAGGGCAGACTGAGTCAGCAATGGCCCAACACCGATGCTAGGGCTGACAGCACATTGGGATGGGCAATTTTTTATAGACAATTTTTCACAGTCAAGAACTGCATCAGGCAAAGGCAGTCATCCATCCACAGAGAAGAGCTGCTTCAGGCAAGAGGAGTAGGGTATAAAATAGAATAAAATGAGTAAACAACAAAAACATGTTAGAAAAACTCTTTGCTCAAGTATATTTGTGCTGTGTGTGGTTTCCAGAAGTTGAAATCGAAAATATACATATGAAAAGAGATTAAGTTTCAGAAAAACCTTTGTCCCTTGTCTGGGATGCCTCAGCAAAAAAGAAGGAAAATGGATTTGGGAGCTCTCTTAGGGACACCAGAAGGTCAGGAGGCACCCTGCTTCCTCTCTGGCTCCTACTGGAGATATTCATAGTTCTGGTTACATCAAGTTCTCTTCCTTCTCTGTGTATTGTCTGTCTTTGGTGCACCAATGTGTCCATGTGTCAATTTGTGTCTGTTTTTGTTTCATTGTTTGAATGACTATTGTTCTATGTTTCATGTTCAAAAGAAAAACGTTTAAAACGTCTACTGGCTAACCATCTTATGATTTAGTTTAGAAAGCAGTCTCAGTTTGCACAGTAGAAACTGATAAATTACTGTGCTCTGTACCTGGGAGTCAAGCACAGCTGGAGAAAAAGCTGCTTTTAAAGGTCTAGGGCCAGTAGGCTGATGGTTGTTTCCTCCTAGAAAAATCTCTGCACTTGTGATTATTTGGTTCAGCAAGTGACAAGGTGCTTTTTCTCTTGAAATTATAGCTAGAAAAAGTAAAATTTTGCTTGGTCTAAATATATAGGATTTGTGTAGCTGCTTCATTTTTGTTTCTGACTTTAAAGGTATAAATATGCTCTGTACATCTTGGTTATGGAGTATTGGCTTATAAGTTACTGGATATGATTAAAAAATTGTGACATTGTTAACAAGAAAGTTAGCTCAAAACTGGAAACTCAGAGTTGGAGTCATTTTAAAAGACACATGACATGAGCCAACCCAGGAAAATAGGTCTCTAAAGATACTTCTAAATTGGGGTAATATCTTACGTAATTCTTATCCTAGAAATCAGAGTAGGGTTTAGGGCAATGTCTCTTTAATGAGTTATTAAAAATTACACTGCTGGGCTGGTGAGATGTCTCAGTGGGTAAAAGCACTGACTGCTCTTCGAAAAGTCCTGAGTTCAAATCCTAGCAACCACATGGTGACTCACAACCACCCGTAATGAGATCTGATGCCCTCTTCTGGTGTGTCTGTAGACAGCAACAGTGCACTTATCTATAATAATAAATAAATCTTTGGGCCTGAGCAAGTGGGGCCAAATTAGAGTGAGCGGGGCTGACTGGAGGGAGTAGAGGTCCAAAATTCAATTCCCAACAACCACATGAAGGCTCACAACCATCTGTACAGCTATAGTGTACTCACATATATAAAATAAAATCTTTTAAAAAAATTACACTGTCATGTATTCATATATAAAAACTGGCAGCCAAACTTGGTAATGTGAAAGTAATGCTTCTGGTATTGCTTTTGGTTTAAAATTGGGTTTTTGCTTTCTAAAGTTATGGTTATATTCTAATATTGCAAGAGAAACTTAGATATCATGGTTAAACTGCCAGTGTTCCATTGGCTGCAGTTTGCAGTTCGATCACAGGCTCAGGACTTTTACCTTGCCCATATTTATAATTAATAAATCAAGCAAATGGAGGCTGCTGCTTTGGGGGAGACTACTGTAAATATTTACATTTGAGTTAATGCAAAGCTCAGAGCAACCTTAGCAGAGGCTTGTGCAAAACTCCTTTTGTCTTGCAAACCCTACCTATGGAATATTTTGGGCCCTTATTTTTAGCCCCAAAATAACAGCATTATTACAGATTTATCCAAGTGTTCTTCAAAACGAAGTTCAAACTTAAGTTTATGAAAAGTTAATGAGGATATGGAACTTGTAGAGGCACTACAATATGGTCTACCTACTCCATATAGAATTATTATGGACTTGGAGGATTGTTTTTAAACCCCTTTGTATGCTGATAATTGTAAAGGGCTTGCATTTAGTGAGCTTGTAATTTTAAAGAGCCCATGAAGCTATATCACTGGAAAGTTTTGCCTCTAAGAATGGCTAATAGCCTTATATTATGTAAAAAAAAATTTTGTCTCTGCTTCAGTACAAGAAGTTAGGACTTTGAATCTTTCAGTGTATATTATTCATTATATGAAGGGAATTTTATTAGCTGATCTATCTGAAGGAATTTTACTACAAAGACCTACTCTTACACAATGGGCTTTAAAATTTTGGAGTAGTTGTTGCTCTAGAAAAGGCAATGTCTTTTTCAATATTTGGGGCCTCAGTTATATCCTAGAAAAATTGGGGCACAGAAAATTCAAGAAAGAAAGATGATATACTTACTTCAAATTATTTTTCGAAAGCTTCCAGGAGATGTTAATTGGCTAAGACTTCACCTTAAGCTCACCACAGGAGGACTTAAGCCTCTGTTTGATATTCTCAAAAGGGATGCAAATTATTCATCCCTCATGAGGGATGAAAAGCTTTGCAGATAGTAGAGGAAGCTACTCTAATCAATTGCTGGCTGCTTATGTCATATGCCACAGCAATTCTTTGGCAAAGCAAGCATTAATGTGGATTCATCTTTACTTCCAAGTAAAGTTTTAACATCCTATTATGAAGCTGTTGCAATGTTAATAAAGAATTGTAGGATAGAATCTTCAAAGTATTTTGGAAAGACTACCTTAAGAACCTGAAGAAATGTTTATTCTTTATTCCAAACAGAAATTAAATTGGTTATTGCAGAATTCTGATATTTGGCTTATTGCATGGTTAACTTTATAGGCAAACTTGATAATCATTATCCAAAAGACAAGTTGCTACAATTTGCCTCTATGAATGCTTTTGTATTTCCTGTTAAGATTTTTGTATATAGACAATAAGGAAAGCACTTAATATATTTACAGATGGCTAATCTAATGGGAAAGCAGCATATGTGATTGGATCGCATGTTTATTCTCTTGAGATTCCTCTACTTCAGCACAAATAATTGAATTCTGTACTGTAGTTACTGTTTTTAAAATGTTGAAAAAAATCTAACTTTAATTTGAATACTGATAGCCTATATGATATATATTAGGGATTACAAGTGCTTGAAATTGTTCCTTTTTTAGATACTGATAACTCTCAAATTTTGCAAGTATTTATGCAAATACAACTCAAGTTAAGAGAAGGTTCTGTTCCTTTAAAGGACTGTCTTTGAATATTTAAGAGCTCATCCTGGATTGCCTGGACAAGATCTTTTAGGGCAATGCCACAACAGTTTTATATACCAGGCAGATTATAGGTCTTACACGGAACAATTGGCCATACAATCTCATTCTTTAAATCATCAAAATAGTGATGGCTTGAGGCAATAATTTGGTATTTCTAGGGAATGTGCCTGTGAAATCGTAAAGACTTATTCTCAGTGTCCTCAGTTTCTACCTGTACCACATAATGGTGTTAATTCTCAAGGACTTATACTTAATCAATTGTTGCAAATGAATATACTCAAATTCCTGACTTTAGAAAAGTAAAATATGTACATGTGACCATTGATACCTTTTGAGGCTTTCTAGTTGTAACTACTTTAACAGGAGAGACAACTAAAGATGTAATTAGTCATTGCCTGCATTGTTTTTCTATGTTTGGTGTTCCAAATCAGACTAAAACAGATAATGGAACTGTTATTACAGTCAAACATTTGAGATGTTTTGTCAATTTAATATTACCCATATTACTGGGATTCTTTATATTTCTCAAGGGCAAAGTATTATGGAACTTTAAAATAATATCTCTTTGAAAAACAGAAAAAGGGAGTATTATATCCCTGTACTGGCTGGTTTTGTGTGACAATTTGACACAGGCTGGAGGAAGCTTCAATTGGGAAGTGCCTCCATGAGATCCAGTTGTGGGGTATTTTCTCAATTAACAATCAAAGGGGTAGAGCCCCTTGTGGGTGGTG
>JADRCD010201718.1:0-31052 GCA_019843815.1 Montemys delectorum
CCTTCATTTCCATATCTGAAAACTAGACAAATTAATGGTGCCTGCTGTCAGACCAAGGGAGTTAAAAATGTTCCAAGTGCTCTCAATATTCTCTGTGATGGGGTAAGCACTAGACTACACAAATGCCAGCTTGTTTTTGGCCCCTTCGCCCACATTTTCCCATTTGAGAGTTATGATAATGCTGTAAGACAGGCAGAGCAAATATAAATTTTGAAAGTGAGTATGGAAGCCATAATTTGCTCATGGTGACAGATCCATTATGTCAGACCAGCTTAGTGTGTAAAGGAACCTGCTGCCAAGCCCCATGCCCTGAGTTCAATCCCCAGACCCACACAGTGGGAAAGAACAGACACTTGCTTACCATCCTGTTCGCCACATATATAATGGGGGGCTGCCAAGGTACTTGGTCCAATAAACCCCCACCTCCTCACCATGCTGAGGAAAGAGTGTTATCATTATCATAGTGTGCAGGTCTCCTAGTCACACTCTCCTGAGTGGCCACATATTCCCAGGATCCCACAGTGTCTTAGGGTTTTACTGCTGTGAACAGACACCGTGACCAAGGCAAATCTTATAAAGGACAATATATATCTGGGGCTGGCTTACAGGTTCAGAGATTCAGTCCACTATCATCAAGGTGGGAGCATCTAAGCAGGTATGGTGCAGGAGGAGCTGAGAGTTTTATGTCTTAATTTGAAGGCTGCTAGGGGAAGACTGATTTCCAAGCAGCTAGGGTGAGGGTCACCCACAGTGACACACCTACTCCAATAGGGCCACACCTTCTAATAGTGCCATTCCGTGGTCCGAGCATCTACAAACCATCACATACGGTAAGGAGTGGAAATTAAGAACATTTTGGATTCTGTGATCAGAGATCAGGTTACTGTTGCCAACTTTGGCACCAGCATCATAGGGTGATCTAGTGCCCAGGTAAAGGAGTTACATTTGATAAAGGGGGATGGGAGCCTGTATCTTTCAGCAATGGCCCAGTGCTTCAAGTTCTGCCCTTTCTCAAACACTCACATGTAAAAGAAGCACCAGATGAAATGATGATAGAACTGAAACTGGTCCCAGCTTTGTCGCCAGTTTCAGAATTATTTTCTTCCAAAGTTTCATCCAAAGGTCTCCCATCTCCCGTGTGTTTTTGGAATCTTCTGAAATGATGCCCATCCCCATTAATTATGGGACAATAACACCAGCACTTAGAAAATAGCAAGCAAGGAGCTCTGACTAAGTAATTGCATCGATCAGAGGGTACCTGTCCTGCCCTGGTCTGGGTCCATCAGGAAAGTGAATGATCCAGCTGTAAGGACTGCAGTGACATTAGACAAATCAGCACTGTCCACACCACCCACCCTTGCCTATAGATAAATGTCTACTCTAAGAGAACGGCGGCATGATCACTGTGCAGACGTAAAACAATAAAAAAGAACTAGAAGCCAAAGGTGGACTGAAATACCTCGTGCTGTTTCCTTGAACTTTAACTCGGCTGATGATTAGCCTCCCGAGTCTGGCTGTTACTCAGATCCTAACAGAGCAGCAGTCGAAATGTAACTTGGGTTTAATCATCCGATCCAATAGTGGTGTCTAAAAATTAGAAATTTTAACTTATGAAAATCATTTATTTTCCCTTTCAATTCCCTTCAAGAAAACAAGTATTTTCCTAGTTATTAAAGAGATCTAGACATAGATGCGAAGTGGTGGGCTGTTCTTTTCATTTTGGTCCCAGGAGCCAGGGTATTCACTGAATTTAATCATTTTGAATCTTTGTGTCTCCTCTGAGATAGGGCCAGATGTAACCAGAAGGATTTATAGCGTGTAGAATTGAGAATGGATTAGAAAAGGCTCTCTGTGTTCTGCCCAACACATCCTAAATCAACATTCCCCTTGGTGGACCAGACCAATCTCTGGCTGGCCAATTGGGGCAGTTGCCATAGCAACTGACTGGCAAGCACAGCCAGTAGAATGTGAATGCGAACAATGGAATGATAACATTTTGTGCAGAGCTGCATTCTGAGACTGCTTCCAGGCAGCCACATCCCGGAAGTGGGGTTTGCCCCCTCCCACCCCCCATAGTTCCCACCTTCTTGTACTTTCGCTGCTCAATTAAAATTTATCGTTTCCTTTCCCATACAAAAACCTTACTGCCATAAACAGTACCGGTGAGAAACTAATCTGTCCCCACCAGATAGCTGAAACAGCGTTACAAAGACTGCAGGGTTATTGGATTAACACTCAGTTCAAATACCCACAGGTTGAAAGAGGTCTACCGTAACTCCTGTGATTCTTTAGCGCCACCTAGTGCCCTGCTAGATACTGCTTGGTCCCGTGACTGGGCAGCCACTGGGCAGGAAAAAAAGAACAGGATTGTATAGGAACTTCATAGTCCCTTTTTTGATAGAATACGTACAGGGCCTTTTCTAAATATTTCATTTAAAAAATTAATAATTTTGGCAGAATACAGCAATGAGAGAAAAATGGAAATTAATGTCAGTGTTAGAGAAGACTTTAAAAGACTACGTGGCAGCCTGACAGAAAATCCTAAGGGAGTTGTATCTCACTTTTCTCAGAAAAGTCAGCCTTGTAGCCAAGCACAACAATTCACATCTAGGTGGCCAGGAAACAGAGCAAGGGATAACTCAGGAAAATATAGCACCCAAGGATACAGCTCCAGTAATGAACTCACACAAACTAAATCCCACCCCAACCCCTCACTGCCGCTAAGCAATAGGGTCATCGAGAGGTTGATTCATTGATTAAGTTAGAGTCCACAGCATCTAGTTGTATCTGGAAAAGCAGTTGCAGACACACCCGGTGTTTTGCTCTTAATCCAGCCAAGTCAACAAAGACACCAGAGGCAGGAGCAAGCAGCAGTCCAAGAGGACTAGCTCGTGAGGGTTCTGAATGATACTACTGTTAACTCTTGAATTCCTTTTGGAAAGTCTCTCTACCCTTGCAGACAGCATGAACGAATCAGTAGAGACAAATAAAATGAACATCATCAATCCCTCTTTATAACTTTCTGCTCTCATCAGTGGGTAGCACTTCTTGTCCAGACGTCACCCCAGTCTAAATCACAGCCATCTCCCACCATTGCCTTTGCCCTATCATCATTCAAAACCACAACTGAGTCCTCTGGGCTTCAGAAACATGAAATGATGGACCTGTTTCTGTGTGTTTTTCCCAGGGTTTGAGTTTTTTGAAACCAGCGCCAAGGATAACATCAACGTGAAGCAAACCTTCGAGCGCCTCGTAGATATCATCTGTGACAAAATGTCTGAGAGCTTGGAGACCGACCCAGCCATCACAGCCACAAAACAAAGCACGAGGCTCAAGGAAACCCCTCCTCCACCACAGCCCAACTGTGGCTGCTAATGTCTCCCACACAGGAGCTCCAAAGGGCTCCAGAGCAGTCAAGAAACAGCATTGATAAATGGTCTATTAGCCTTCAATTATACTGCCTAATAATTATTTGAAGGAAGTCTTTGATGTCAGTGGCCCATATATGCATTCAAACCGTGAGCAATTTCCTGTATTAATATGTGGCAAATTTCTCTTATATTTGTAAGGATCATTCATCTATAAACACCTGCTACTTGCATGTAACTTATCATTTATTTGTCTTTCATAATCTTTTTTGCAACTTTTTTCTCAATTAAGCTATTGCGGAAACCCCAGACTACAATTTTACTGCAAATAACTTTCATGCCACGGATTCAAATCATGCTTCTCACTTGTATGGATGATAACCTAGGGACTCTGTGTGTGTGTGTGTATGTGTGTGTGTGTGTGTGTGTTAAGAGCAAGAGGAGATGTCAGGAAACTTAGTCTAAAAAGAAAGTAGGACTTTTGCTCTTGATTGGAGACCCCATTACAGGTCTGGGCAGTCTACTATTAGGAAATGTGTGTGTGTGTGTGTGTGTGTGTGTGTGTGTGTGTGTGTGAATATATATATGTATATGTATGTATATATATATATATATATATATATATATATATTGCACTTTCATTAATAATATCTGAAGGGTGTTGCTGGGTGCAGGGTCACTCAGGAGGCTATGAGTTAAAGCAGCCTGACCTACAAACCATAAAACTCTATCATGGGATAAAGAAAAAGAAAAGAAAATGAAATTCAGGCCCTGGCAAGTTTTCTTGAACCACATAAACATGAATCGAGGTTTTCGTACCCTTCTGCAGTGATTCTTGCCAGTTATTCAGCACATCTCTGCATGTGTGAGAGCAATGACTCATGAAGAGATATCTACTTAGTGTCAGCTGTGCACCAAGCACTGACTGGACCCAGAAGTGCTGTGAGTAGCTGTGGCATTCCATGACCTGAGCGGCCTCCATCCCTTAACGACTTATCCCACACCACAAAACACCACCATGGCTCTCTGGAACCAGCACCATTTCTGAACTAGAAATTGGCTTGAAGCTTTGTTAATGCATCTCTTCCCATAAATGGTAGGCCAACATCTCAACCACTGCTCTCTGCTCCAACTTCAACTAAGCTTTCCCACCTATTTAGGAGGCAATTAGGTAACCTTTCCATGAGTCCTGCATTGAGGGGAAAAGACCATTTTTATAACCATATGTTTCAGAGAATTTATAATTCTAAAGAATATCCTCCTTACATAAGTCTCTAAACATGCTCAACCTAAACATAAGATTACAGAGCTGAGCAGTCCAGAAAATTGACGAGCCATGGTGGTTGAAGAGAGGGGTAAGACACTTGAGCATCCAGTCTTTTCTTCTAGGTCTCCTGAAGACCATATAAGAATAATATGCAAAAACCTGGTGGGGGTGCCTACTTTTAATCTCAGCATTCTGGAGGCAGAGGTAGGCAGATCTCTGAGTTTCAGGCCAGAATGTTCTACAGCGTGAGTTCTAGGATAGCGAAGGCTACACAAATAAACCTGCTGTAGGGAAACAAGGAGGAGGAGGAGGAGGAGGAGGAGGAGGAGGAGGAGGAGGAGGAGGAGGAGGAGGAGGAAAATAATACAGAAACAATTCTTGACCTCAGTGCCAAATGCAGAGAGAAATCTCTCTGCCTTCCAGAAGTCTTTGTGACAAGGATTTTATGAAGGCACCAGGCACCAGTTTGAAGGACAGGACAGTTTTGTTGGTAGACATTTTCCCTTTTTGGTGGTTGTGTAAAAGATCCACCCCTGCCTTCAAAAACAGAGAAATATCACCTGAAAGTATTTAGCACAAGCTTGTTTGGCAAGGCTGTTGACAGGTTAGTATGTGCATGTTTTCTTCTCGTGTGCTTAGTTTCAAACTTATAAATTAGTGGTAAGTTTCCACTTTGACACCCATAGGAGCAAGTGTGGGCTCACCAAAGTTAAGAAGACACTGATGATTTTTTTTTTAATTTTAATGACACCTAAATTCAAGAATCATAGAAATTAAGATGAAGGAAAAGAAAGAAAAAAGGTACATAAAGTAGGATTTCTTTGCAATAGTTACTTTGCAATACTGTTCATATGATGTCCTATTTCTATGACCTGGGCCATAATATGGCCATATTGAATACTATACCTGACAAGCTCATTGTTACAATCTAATACAAAACAATGAAGTCAGGAACTCCTGGGCCTCTTTTCTTGCATGCTTACAATGAGTGTAAAAGGCCTCACTAGGGTACTTTGAATGACTTCTTCAGAAGGATGTTGGCATGCATGTGTTATAAAATGAGAGCAGGTAGGAGAGAAAGTTAAACAACCATGTTCACTCATTTGAAAATTTCCTCAAAGAACTGGTTGAAATTGATTGACTGAAGCCAAGTGCCCACATATATGATTCATCAAAAACTCCAAAGTTAGGACCCTGATGTGCTAGTCAGTAGAGAGAGGGGCAGCAGTAGCCCTAATGCCATTGCCCCAGAACACTCCATACTTCCTATTTCCAAACTCCCATGGAAACACAGTCATCCCAAATGAAAGTTATGAAATTCCCAACCTGCTATATAGTTCATTCCAAACAATTCATTGAACATTTCCAGAGAGACTCATCATTCCCAGAAGAGAGAAGAGTTGCTGAAACCTTAGCTATAAAATTAAATTTTGCAAATGGGAACCAGATAATAGAACATCTGTAAGCCTTTACCCATATAGTTTAAATCTTGAAGTTTTTCAACCTTTGGCCCCTATATTACATATGTACAAACACATACTACCCCTCCTGCCATCAACCTAAGTATGAATAGTTCCTTCTGACCAACAACCTGGCTAAATTTATATCTAAAAAGATGTTCAAAAACTATATATTTGTCCTTCCAAGTCTTAAACATCATTTCTTGTCTCTGATGCAGTCAAGCTAGTATTTTAAGTGTGTCCTTGCTTTCCCCTCTGATCATCTGGGTACCCCTGCCCATCCATTGTTTTGAGAACTGAACCCTAACTGCTTCAGAAAACACTCCCAAGAATTCTGGTTCATCTCTTTTCTTTCGTAATGCAAGTGCAAGGTGTTTCATCTAACATAGCCGTCTCACTATAGTGTGAATGGATGTGGGAGATTCACAAGGTGTCCTGGGTCCCAAGATAGTTCACCATAAGCATCACATCTATGGGTTCACAGGAAGAACTGCTTGAGCAGTGGCTCAGCTCCCTGCTGATAACCCTGCCAAACAGCATCTACTGCCATCAGGAGCTTCTAATGACTACATGGAGCAAGAGATGTGTGAAGTTCCCCCCTGGGCTACATTAAGTTTGGTATTGCTTGCTGCCAAGTAAATAAGGGCTGAAGTTTGTACTGCAAAAGGACCTATAATGATGCTTCGGTCATGGTCATAAATGTGAAATATAAAGTCTACAAAATTTCAACAGAAGACACCAATGTGCTCAATTAAAAAATGGATTTATTTTACTTTACTCCTACCCAGATTCATTTATTCAGCACATTTATATTTTTTCAAGAGCCAATTTAAGCTTCTAATTTTAATTATATCTGTGACAACAATTATTTTAAAGTAAAATGCATTCCACTATTAACTGAACTTCCACTAAGTGACATTAACTTCAGAGTGTTGACGTTCATAGTGGTTCATTAACACGCTTTATCCACTGTGTATCTTAGTACATGGCTAAGTATGCCCTTTAGTGTCTTTTTTTTGTTGCTGTTGTTGTTATTGTATGGCACTTGTGGGACTGTATTAAAAATGTATCCAAACTCTATCAAGCTTCACCAAGTCAAGCTACAAACTACATGTGAAAAAACAGGGACATGAATGATCTTAAAGATGTGACCAAAACTACTCTAGACTGCAAAGTTAATGTTTGCTGCTAATCTTCACCATAATTTGGAAATGTTCAATCAGCTATTCTGTGGTGTGATGTGCCTGCAAGCTAGCCCATCACTGGATGAACTGTCTTTATCTAGATTTTGGTCTTCACGATAGACCCTGGCATCCTCTTTTGTGTGCACCCTCAGTGTGCTATGCGAGGCTATGCAGAAGGCCTTTCTGCTCACTCTGAATGGTACAGTGTCCACAGTTCTGCCGATTAATGGATGCTACCTGCACTTTAGCTGTCTGCCAGTAGAATGGAGATGTCTCCTTCGGTATGCTAAACCGCTGAATATCCAAATAAGCTTCGGAGACCTTTATATTTTATGTATTTTTTTTTTCTAGAAATCAGAGCAGACATAAGCCTATTCTATACCCTGGAGTTTAATTAGGCCATTCCAGTTTACTGACATATTTACCAGTTGAGACACACTCATATCCCTATCCGCACCCCAACACACACTTGCAAAAACACCCTTTTCGGTGACGAGAAAAATCCCCATTGTTGGTACTTTCTCTGTGCAGAGAAAAGAGGGCATCTTGCTGTGCACCATTAGTAATTACGTCTCACTTAAAAGTTCAGTGCAATGGATTCTTCATGTGGCTTTGCTTAGTCCGTGGCCATGACTTCTAGAACAGAAGGGGTGGAGAGAAAGTGTACCTTGCAGACACTGGAGGCAACAGAAATAAGGCACCTCGCAACGGCAACTGGGGCGGGTAGACTGAGCATCGTGTAGCTAAGGATGTGTTGGGCTTTAATCTTTGCACAGTCCCTTTATACTGCAAGCTTTTCAAAAACGATTAAGGATATTCTAAAAGCACTATCCCCACAGAACGACATCGCCTAACCGTTCGGTTCCCCTCAGCAACTGTGACCGACAGACTTTCCATTGGTCATTACTTGCTAAAATGAGGCTTGGGACTACCTGTCTATTTCATTTGCCCATGTTCATTTTTGCTTCCTTGTGGACAACTGAGAATTGCTGTGGCTTTTTTTTTTTTGTGCGTGCTTGTGTGTGTGTGTGTGTGTGTGTGTGTGTGTGTGTGTGTGTAGTGGAACTATCACCATGTTCCTGTCATTTGTGGCTCAGGATTGCTTAGGTTCATGAGCAGCGCTGTTCTCATACACATATGAGCCGCCTGTCTACCTGGCCTATCAGGGACGTGAGCATGACCTGTGTCTTACTAGTGAATCCATATTCCTTGTTAAAGTAAAGTCTAGGGGTTGTCTGCTGTGATGATTTCCAGGCAGTTTTCATCCCCCCTAGAAAGTGTGATGAATGGGAACTGTCCTGTAACTCCTGTTAATATATTGTTGATGTCAGATGTGGCGTGATACCATTGGCTGTCCAAATGTACAACTACTTAATGGTGTTCGTAGAACTGAAATGTCGTAAATGTTGCATGAAGTATGTTCTAAAAATAGATTTGTTTTCTATTTTTCAACACCTCAGAATTGAGGGTTCATGGGCCAATAAGTGCAATATTTAATGACTTACTCAGTGTATATAAATTAGTGTGCGAGTGACTTATGAGGAATGTATGAGATGCTTTGATAGCCATGTGCTTATTCAAATGATTTCTCGTAGCAGTATTTGTCTAGTAGTGCAATTTATACAGTAAACATTTTACTGGCATCATGGGAAGCTCCTCTGTGCCTACTTAAAAATACCTTTTTTTCCATTTATAAATCAAACATTTAGTATTTTTTCCATTTATAAATCAAAATGGATACGTCCATTTTGCCTTTTAGAATTGTGGGGTTTGTGTCTGAGAAAGAATGACTGTGAGTTTGTTTTATAAAAGTATTCACTTCTATAGTTCAGAATCGTTCCTAATATTCTTACAAGAGTGTATTAAGCAGCTAATTTAGATACCTAAGAAAAATATGCATATCCAGAAGTCACCTTTTCTCCTCAGAAAAGTTGATCACGTGTTCTGTCTTTGGAGACTCTCCACTCTTGTATCGCATGTATATTTTATTGATACTTCATTTTGTTCTGTGTTTGCAAGCTCAGCAATGTCAGCCGTGGGATCTCTTAGCATTATTGGTGTCTTTTTAGTTTGTGGATAATGTTATACCCACTTTCAACTCTCAATTGTCCACACTGCTGTTAGAAAAGAAAGAAAAACCAGTAAAAACCCTCAATCCATTTTGAAATGCTAATACAAACACACACACAAACACACACACAATGCTCTGAACTGTATTTACTGTCCTGAAACAGCACAAGGTTGTGGCCCAATCTATTAGTTGGACTATCAAAAGTTAAACATATTTCTGGATATGAAAATTAAGCTGAATAACCACTGTAATCTCCAGTTTTCTGTGTCCATTATTAAGGTAAAGCCTCCTTTTCATATTGTCCTCATCTTTTTCATGTACTTAGCAAGCCATTATTCCTTTAGGAAGTAGGAGTGACTGAAATTAATGGAGTGCAGTTGGTTCTAGGTGTCATTCTACCCTTACACAGTAAACATCTGTTCTCTCTATGGCACCAGACCAGAGGCTGAAATATGAAGAGTGCCAATCATATTAAGTGATGTTGGGTTATGTGGGCAATATGTGGCCCAAATGTAACCATGCCAGATTGGAAATTGTACACATCTCTCAAAATCCACTGAAGAAGCGGAGTGAAAATGATAGCTCAAAGACAGAGATAGCAAAGACTTAGTGCCAAATTAAAAGGGAAATAAAAGTAGAAGCAGATAGCTGATCACAGAATAATAGTTTAAGAATACAGTTAAATATTTCATTTGTTGTCAAGTGGTTGCTGATCACCATGTGCTCCCCATTGCATTAACCTAGCATGGAAGGACTATGGCCAAAGGAGGTGGTATGATCGAAATGATAGATTATGGCAGATACCGGAGCAAAAAGAATGTGAGACTCATAAAAACTAGAAGGGTCAAGGTTGGCTCCTATGTAGGGGTCAGGCATGATCCCAGGAAGAACCGAGTAGTGAGAAGACTGTGTCAAGCACACAAATGCAAAAGGCCCCAGGGTGTTCTCTTTGAATGCAAGGAAAAGCAAGAGAATTAGCAACTATAGAGACTGAAACCCACAAATTGCCCAACTTAGGTCTCTGCATTCCGATCTACCCGGAGAAGGCAAGCTGCTCCATCATTCATTGTATTCCCCTGAACTGAGCAGCCTCAGCTCAGCCACAAAACATGGACTGCTTTCAAGCAGTTAATTTAGACATTTGCCAGTGAACCAAACCACAAGACATTGCCTAATCCAACATCACCAGGCAGATCTGTACTCAGATTTCTCTGTAGCTCTGGGTTTTGTTTAAGGGCATTGGACAATGCACAAAGAAAGACTCTACATTGTGCTGGGGTACTTTGGGCTCCTTCTTGGGGATGGCACTGTGGAACTCTTCTTGAGATAATATTTAATGCTTTCTTATCGTGATTGTGATGTTTAGTTGAAAACTACTGCTGCATAGCAAGTATTGTGACTCTTCCTGTGTCCACAGAAGCTCTTGTCTGAGTTTAAAGCTATAAAGCGTATTCACATTGTGAAATTATTATTATTATTATTATTATTATTATTATTATTATTGAAATTAATTGTGTACAAATGGTATGTGCTCTGTTAGGTATTTAGTTTGTGTGTGAATTCTGTATGGAAAGTGGTTTTGTTCTCCAAGTTTATCTTGTTTTATTTTTTTGAAGATTACAATAAATATCTAAGAGACTATATTCCTGAAATTCTCAGTCTTAGTCTAATGAATTTTATCTTTTGATGTACAGTGTATTATGTTTGGTTTAGGGTGTCTATCTTTACTTCTTATAACATTTAATACTCCTTATTAGAAAACCCACACATATCATGGAATCTGAACTGGGGGCAAAAGAATGAGTATGTATTTATTTAGGGCTATTCATATCCAATGTATGAATACAGACCTAAGTACAGGAGTGAGTTCCAATAATTATAATAACTTAAGGTAGATAACACTTTCTCCAACTTATTTGTTTTTGAGTTTCCAAGGCCCATGTACTGTATACAATATACTACGTACTATGCACTCTATACTACTCTAGGATAATGACCTGCCAAGGCAAAAACTCACCTCTGCTATCTGAAGACCATGGGCTCCTATTCCAGAAGCCTGAAGATGTCATGACAGTTTTAACAATTGTTGCTGCAGTCCACAGGATGGCATGCACATGGGATGTGTTGTATTTTGCTCTTCCTACCATGACAAAAAAAAACATGACCAAAAGCAGTTTGTAAGGGAAAATTTTATTTCAGTCTATAGCTTAGAGTCCATCATAACAGAAATCGGGACAGAAATTCAAGGCATGAACAAGGCAAAGCCAGGAAGGGATGCTGCTTACTGGCTTGCTCTCATGACTTGCTCAGCCTGCTTTCTTTTTTCTTTTTTCTTTTTTTTTTTTTTGTTAAGCCTACAGCACCCAGTATTCCCGGGCAGTCTCCCATCCAAGTACTAACCAGGCCCAACCCTGCTTAGCTTCCGAGATCAGGCAAGATCGGGAGCATTCAGGGTGGTATGGCCATAGACCAGCCTGCTTTCTTATACAACCATCTGCTCCAGACCATCTTGCCCGGGTGTGGCATGAGCCTCAGTGAGGTCGGCCTTTCATTAATCAAGAAAATGCACTGCAGACTTACATACATGCATTCTGATGGAGGCATTTCTCAACAGGTTATTTTTCCTGAGTAACTCTAGTTTATGTCAAGTTTACCATAAACTGGCTAGAATGGGATACAAGAGTAAAGCACACATCATTCATTTGATCTCCATAAGGTTAATGGTAAATGGACATCATCCGATCCCAAAACATTTCAGACATTCAGAATACTCCTTAACTGTGAGCCTTGGACATGACACAATTGCTGGTACTACTTTATCTGTAACCCAGCAAATGCATCAGTGGTGCCTAGATTGCTTAGGGATTATGTGGCATCAGCTGGAGTTAGTCCTATAGATCTTCCAACCAGGCCTCTCAAGGCCATTTTCAGGGCTTCTGCACTGAAAATCATTTGAATGGGTCAAAGGGAGATCCACAAGGTCACATTGACCTCCTGTGCTGAACTGAGTGTGGGAGGGACAGACAAAGGTAACAAACAAAGGTAGGTAAAGCATGTAGCATAGGAGAAATTAAACAGAAGAATAATAAGAATAAATTGAGGGATTTGCAGTTATATATTCAATAAAATTTTACAGGATTCCTTCCCCTGTTAATTTTTTGTCATTTATGAAAGTATATATGGCGGAATTTGGTCCCTCAATGGGCTCATGCAATTATAAGGAAAAATATGGTCTTACTATGAATATCTTACCATAGTTTGCAAACTTAATATTCCCTAATATAAATGCATAATAGAAATTGAAATGAACTTCAGAAAACTTCATGTCAGCAGAACTTACAAGGATTCCCTTTGAAATGTTGTAAAATAGTTCCCTTTAGATGCTAATCCAATGGTTCTCAGCCTGTAGGTTGCAACAGCTTTGGGGTTCAAAAGACCCTTTCACGGGGGCCACATATCAGAGAGCTTACATTATGATTAACCACAGTAGCAAAATTACACTTATGAAGTAACAACAAAAATAATTTATGGTTGGGTGTCACCAAAACATTTGAAACTTTATTAAAGGGTCACAGCATTAAGAAGGTTGAGAACCACTGCTCTAGTTCCCTGTGTGTCAAAAAAAAAAAAAAAAAAAAAAAAAAAAAAACTGATACAAACTCTAATAACAGTAAGAACCCAGGACTGTATGTTTCTGGATCATTCTGACCTTTTATTGAACTGAATACAACTGGTTTTAGCAGTGATCCATCTTTAACCTCAAGCCCAGTAATGCCATCCTGGTCTTGACTTTGCTTTAGAAAATTAAGTTATTGCTACATGTTACTTTCTCAATCATACACAGACACAAGGTGTGAAATTGAATAAGTTTATCCCCTACAAAGGTACTCACTCATTCTCTCCTTTGTTTCCTACTGGACTAGAAAAGGACATCTTTTTTTTTTTTTTTTAAGAATGTTTTCTTTTAGTAGCTCTCCAGAGAAGAGCAAACAAAGCTTTTTTTTTTTTTAAATTAGGTATTTTCTTTATTTACATGTACATTTTCCCTTTCCCAGGTTCCCCTCCAAAACAAACAAACAAACAAACAAACAAAAACAAGAACAAACCCCTTTTGCCTCCCCCCTCCCAATGCCTGTCACCCTACCCTCTCCCACTTATTGGCCCTGGCAGAAAAGGACATCTTAAATAAATGCCATGAGTGAACTCTGGCCCTTGAGCTCTTCTGGAGGATACCCTGTCTCTTGTTGCTACTTTAGCTTCTTACCCCTTAAGCAGGTAATCCAAGGACTCCTTAGTTGACAGAAATAAATTCTAATCTCTTCTCCCTAACCTATTGTCTTAGTTAGGCATATTGCTGTGACTAAACACCATGACCGAGGCAATTCTTACAAAGGAAAATATTTAACTGGGACTGGCTTACAGTTTCAGAGTTTTAGTTCAATTATCATCCTGGGTGAAAATCTTGGTAGCATGCACCCAGACATGGTGCTGGGAGATTCAAGAATTCTAAATCTTGATCAGTAAGCAGCAAAAGACTGTCCCACTGGAGATGGCTTGAGTGTATATGAGGCCCCAAAGTCTGTCCCAAGAGTGACACATTTTCAATAAGGCCACACCTCCCAATAGTGCCAATTCCTATGGGCCAAGCACTCAAACACATGAGTCTATTGGGGACCATATCTATTCAAACTACCACACCTATTGGTTACTTTTTATTTCCTACCTCTAACCACCATCTATTTGTTATTCCTTAAGTCCCCAAGAGCTATAGTGTCTTACCTGTATATTAATTCTATTCAAGCAATTTCATGCTCCATTTTAAGGTTCTCCTTGCTGGAGGCCAGCCCCACTGTGGAATGTTTCTTCTTTCTTGTCTGTTCTTCTTGAGGCGGGGGCGGGGGGGAGAGCATAGGCAGAAGGTAAGACTTTGGCTTACGATTCTTGGATAAGACTTTGTAATACGATTCTGGGGTAAGACTTTGTCTTACGAGAAATTTAGGGTTGCTGTATTATAAAAAGTTTACTTATCTACATCTAAGTTACTACATTATTGTAGCTGACCTGCCTTCTGTGGTCCTCTGAGGCTTTTTTCTGTTCTGTCCCATGGTAAGGAGAAGCCTGCCTGCTCCTTCTGCTCTCTGCAGCATCTTCCTTTTTCCTCTTTCCCTCTGCATTATGCAAACTGCTCTCTTAGTATTTTATGTTACCTATAGTTTCTAAGTTATTCCACTCTGCATTCTTCTTCTAATCTAAGAAGAGTTCTGTCTAAAAATTTCTCCTCACTTCTTGCCCCAGTTCTGACTCTTCTCTTTGTCCTCAGCCCTTAAGGATCTTTCAGAATACATGGTCACATGTTAAAAAGTTCATCAAAAGGTCACACAGAAAATCAATTCATAAATTGAAATAGAAGTTTACAACAGAGAATGTTTACATGCATACTCATTAGGAGTAATTATCTACCTAAACATTTATCACCTGTCTCAGCTCCACAGGTTCACTGAAGGTTTAAAACCATAGCTAAGTTATAGGTGAAGTTTGTATAAAAAAAAAACCCAGTTGATAGTTGATCGTCTGTCCTAATACCTATAATAAATCTTTAGTTCCCTTTTTATGACCGTTGGTTAATTGTTTTACAACCTCTTGGAATGTGCTGAGTAGAAGAAAGTCTGGTTACCATCTAAGAGCAATTAACTGCTGACACTTGGTAGACTGGCAGTTGCAGTTTTGACTATCAGAAAATGGCCTAATAGCAGTCCAGTTATAAAAGAGCTTAATAATCACAAATATAATTTTAGAAATTGTTATAAGATCACCATATAGTCTTAAGTCATCTATTTATCTACATAGCATCACTATAAGACAGTACATCTTCATGGATCTACAGAGATCTGCTCCAAAAGGGGTGTTACTTAGTGATTATTATATATGTATAATAATAACAGGAAAAGCATATTAATATCAGGAATCTTTCCTAAAATGAATCCCTTACAGCATTGCTTAATAAGGGCTCACCTGTAGTAGACAATCTGAAGCAGACCATTTCAGGATGATCACCTGCTAGTTATTAGCTTCTCCCATTATGGCTCCTGACAACTCCTTCTTAAAGCTGACTTCTGCTGATTAAATGAAAGGCAATAGCTATAAAAATATAGATAATGTGAGTATTAGAGGAAAATCTGTATTACTATTGCAAAGCAATATCCTCCTAAATAGAGATTAAAATCTAATTTGATAGTGTCAATGGGATGTTAAACAGAAGCTCCAGTATTCATGATTACCAAAGCTTTCCAAATGGAGATAATGAGATTAACAGAAGTGTTTCAAATGCAAGAAGAGCTGTCTGGGAAATAGGGTATACTATACTTGTAAGTGACTAAGGAAGGGAGACTCAAAAGGGAATGGTGCTCTGATTGGAATGTAGCTTTCTCCTCCTAAACTCATGCTGAAATCCAATCAATGTTCATTGTGACATGCTAACTGGATAGAAACCTAACCTAGTATCTTCAGAGATGGGCATTTGGAGGTGACTATGGCTAAATAAAGACAATAATGTGTAGCCCATGGTTGAATACTAGTGGCTTTATGGAAAGAGATCAAAGATGTATGAGTTCCCTGCTTCTTGACACTTGATGACTTTTGTCATCCTGGGACTCTGGCAATAAACAACCATCAGATATGGGTTCTCAATGGTAAACTAAAATGTACCTCCTTATAACTTGCCCTGTCTTTGGTATTGTCCCATTAGCAACAGAAAAATAGGCTGAGACAAAGGACCAAAAAGATGGATGGGGACTCAAGTAGAGTGGTCCAAGAGAAACCAAGAGATGTGAAAGTTTTGAGGATTGTCAAAATTTCTCCATGGTCAAAGATGCTCACTACTAAACCTGATGATCTAAGTTCAACTCCTGTAATCTATGAGATAGGAGAGAACCAACTGGAACCAGCTATCCTCTGACTTTCATTTGCATGATATGGTATGTGCCCCATGCCCCCTCTCACACACAAACACACACAATATACAAAAAAGAAAAAATAAACAGGAGAGGTAAAAGCTTTGTGAAGGGAGTGATGTACATTTTCATTTAATAAAAAGTGAAAACAAACTTACCAGTCAGGTAGGCATGGTGATGCACACCTTAAGTCTCAGCGCTCTGGAGGCAGACCCATGGAGATCTCTGTGAGTTTAAGGCTGGGCTGGTCTATATAGCAGTCCCATGCTACCCCGTGCTACACACTAAAGTTCTGGTTTTAACAATAAGAAAAAGCCAATCAACGTGACAAGGACAGTGTTATGGTAAGGTAGGTAGGGGGAGACAGGCTGCATAAGATGGGAACGTAGATGGACCGAGAGAGCCACTAATCTACTTGGAATGGATATTAAATGGCCAGGAGAAATCTACATGGCGGTAGCTTGGTCCCAGCTGGTCAGTCTATTAAGAGGGAGTAGAGTTAGGGTTGGTGGAAATGGGTTATGTAATTGATGCTGGCCTTGAAGGGGATTCGGGATCTGAGCCTCTCCTCAGTCGCTGCTTCCCTTTGTTGTAAGGTGAGCTGCTTTCCAAATTGCCACAGGCTCCACTGTTTCAGACCCAAAGCTTTTGTGCCAAGCAACCATAGCCGAAAGTGTAGAAATTGGGAGCCCAAACAAATCTTTAAAGTTTGTGTTTCTCTGGCATTTTGTCATGGTGATGGTAAGCTGATGAGCACATTGGGGTTTTTGTTTGGTTGGTTTTTTGGCTTGTTTTGTTTCGTTCTGTTTTTCAGGTGGTTTGAAAGAAAAGTAAAAGAGAGGCAAATTGAATGAAAATAAGGCGAGATTTACTGTCAAATGAAAGTCTTATATTTTATTATATGCTAAAGAAAAGGTCAATAAAAGAATTAAATGAAGATAAAAACAGTGATCTTTTCCATCTAAGCCTTACCATCCTATTCTTCTTCCTGCCTCCTCCACTTCCTTGCTGCATAACAAACAATTTCTATGCAACTATTTCAAGCTAATTGATTTGAGTTTCTTTGCCTCTCCTTCTTCTTTCACCAATGCATTTGGCACAGACACTTTAAGAACTATTAACAGTGAAACTATCGCTTCCCTTTTTGAGGTTTTATACTCTAGATATTAAAATTGCAAGTTTTTTTTTAATAATTTACAATCCAACCCAGAAAAGAAATAGCTCATCTCCACAACGATGCTATATACAGCTAACTCACTAGAAGTCAGGAAGTAGGTTCATCAGTCAGATGAAGGGCAAACTTAAAACCCGAGGCTGGCCAATCATGTTTCTGAAGAATTGACAGCTGCTCCTTTATGCTTCCCCCCCCCCCGGCCCCACCTCACTGGACTCCACCAGGTGCGATACAGTCCCTGTGGCCTTTCAAGCACTATAGAGCAAGTATCATTAGCATATCCTTCAGCATCTTTTTGCCCTTGCCTCTATATATAGAACAGAAAGTCAAACAACAAGAGTCACCTAATGAAATGAGCCAAAATTAAAAGGACAGTGAAAAGAAAACTTTGGAGGAAAGAATAATGTTAACGGTGGAAATTATGGAGACTAATACAATTGATACAGTCATGACAAGAAAAAATATGACATTCACAAATGACAAGCTAAATGGAAAAGTCCATTCTGCCATGGGAGGTGAGAAGGGAGAGGGTACTTCTTTTCTTTTTTATGATTTATTTACTTTTATTTGATATGTATATATATATATATGTGTGTGTGTGTATATACATATACACACACATATATACACATATATGTCAGATACCCCAGAACTGGAGTTACAGACAGTTGTATCCTGCCATGTGGGTGCTGGGAATTGAACTCAGGTCCTCTGAAAGGACAGCCAATGATATTAACCTCTGAGCCATCATCTCCCGAGCTCCTGGGAGTCTGGGAGTAGATATTTCATTGTGATAAAAATATGAGAGATGAGAAAGAAGTCAAAAATATGTCTTTCAAAGGATATTGGTAGAGGCACTTATGAGCAGTATGATAACCTAAGTCCCATTACTAGACCCCATAAGGTATCAGGAAAGAACCAATTCCTGAGCATTGTCCTTTGAAGTAACTTACATCCTACATTCTTTCTGTCTCTCTGTCTCTCTGTCTCTGTCTCTCTCTCTCTCTCTCTCTCTCTCTGTCTCTCTCTGTCTCTGTCTCTCTGTCTCTCTCTCTCTCTCTCTCTCTCTCTCTCTGTGTGTGTGTGTGTGTCTGTCTGTCTGTCTGTCTGTCTCTCTCTCTCTCTCTCTCTCTCTCTTTCTCTCTCCCCTTCTCTCTCTCGCTCTCACACACACCATTGAATGAATGAATGAATGAATATTTCAGAGGATGGAGGAATGCATTTTAAAAATATGCCTTAGATTTAGGTGCCATGGATTCAAATCACAGAACTGACATGGTTTTAATTAAAATACTGTTAAGATTTTTGTATATGAAAAAGCTGAATAAAATATGAAGAAGATATTTAGAATATTTCTGCTCTTCTCTCTGGTTTCAAATACAATCATTCTTGGGGCATCTTCCCATATTTCTTTGTCACATTTCCATGTATACTCTCCCAAGATTATTGATGTTCTGTAAAAACATTTCCATTTCTCTAAGGACCAGAAGTGTTTCTCTTATATGAGTGACAAATTGAGTGCACAAGAAAGTACTGCAGAGATCATACAACTTAAACAGTGCAGGTCTAGGTGGGGTTTTTTTCTAGCCCTGCTGGACTAGAAATAGACTCTTCCAAGGACTTTGTGATATTAAAAAGGGTAACAATTCATTGAGATTCATGATCTCTCATTTCCATTTGATCTTCAGGTCAAGGCTATAAATAAAATTATTTTAGTCCAAAGGATGCTAACTTTGGATTTAAAATGTAAATTGTTTAATATTATGACCATCCCAAAGTCACTCCCTCCATGATCTGACATCTCAAACCAAGCACAGTTAAATGGTGTCTCCTGTCATTTCTTCTGGGGTCTCAGAGCCTATCATTTCTTTTATCTACTTACTTGGTGGGGAGTAGAGTTTGAAATTGTTCTTGTGTCAGACATATACGCTGATGCTTCATCATCCTTATAAGTCTCCTTCCATAGGTAGGAAGCTTAGCCATTGGTCAGCTTGGCCACTGAAGGGATAATAACGACCCAACCTGGACCATTCTAAATGACTCCCTCTATCTACTTGGATCAACTATATCAGAGTCTCTAGGTATGAGAAGTAGTTTTAAAATCTTATCAGGTCTTGGTCTTACATTGCTGCAAAAAATAAAACAGAAAGCATAGCATACTTAAAAACATTTAAAATTGCTTATTTATAGACCAAAAGGTGGACATTTCATTCCTTCTTAAAAAGGGGAATCAAACACACACAGAAGGAGTGGCAGAGATTAACTATGGAGCAAAGACTGAAGGAAGGACAAGCATATAGCTATCTCCTGAGAGGCTCTGACAATACCTGACTAATACAGATGTAGAGGCTCACAACCATTCATTGAACTGAGTACACTGTCCCCAATGAAGGAGTTAGAGAAAGGTTCTATGGAGCTGAAGGGTTTGCAGCCCCTTAGGACGAACAACAATTACTAACTAGTACCCTCAGAGCTCCCAGGGACCCAACCACCAATCAAGGACTATACAGGGTGGGACTGAATGTTCTGGCAACATGTGTATAGTAGAGGATTGCAAATTTGATCATCAATAGGAGGAAAGGATCTCGGCCTTGTGAAGGTTCTGTGCCCCAGTGTAGGGGAATGCCAGGGCCAATAAGTGGGAGAGGGTAGGGTGGCAGGCATGGGGAGGGGGGAGGCAAAAGAAGTTTGTTCTTGTTGTTTTTGTTTGTTTGTTTGTTTGTTTGTTGTAGGGGAAACTGGGAAAGGGAAAATTTATATGTAAATAAAGAAAATATCTAAAAAATAAAAAAAATTGCTTATTTATTGTATGCATACACAGTCAATCAAAAAAATCAATAGATAAATATTAGTTGTAGGAGGATTTCAACTTCTTGTTAAATGAATAGCGTGCTCCAGCTCTCTGCTTCCTATCAGACAGAGATTAGTCTTCTCTCCTATAGAATCTCTGCACCGTTGCTCACACGCTGCACATCACTACAGGCCTCTCTCCAGGTCTTTGGCCCTGAGATGTCAGAGTCCAGGGTAGCACTGTACTTGGACCCACAAAGCCTTCCCCTTAGGTCACACACTGTCTGCATTTCACTTCTGACCTCTGCCACTTTTAAGAACTCATGCATTTACTTAATAATCTAAAATAATCTTCTGACATATTTTACTAGAGTTTGAGGTCCAAATCTGAATTGCGTTTGTCATGTGATGGCTGCAACATTTTATAGGAAACATTGCTGAAGGCATTATCATGGCATACACCACACACCTTAAATAGTCATGGCTGAGTGCAGAATGAACTCATCACATAGAAAGCAACGAGTATATGGGAAACACAAATTGGACTTGGTGGTTTTGGTTTGGTTTGGTTTTTGAGTGGACCTGGAAGAAATGGGAAGCAAGTGTGACCATGATACATTGTATGAAATTACCAAATAATTAATAAAAATAATATGTTGAGGGAAAAATTATGTCACTCTCATAATTAAATCATGCCAAGATAACAGCATGCATCGTAGCTACTCCCCTTTCCTCACCACTCATGCTGGTGAAGCCAGTGGCCAAGCATACAGGGAGACATGAGGTCTATGGAGGAGATCTTCTTACCCACGACCACCACCAAAGGAATGAGTTTACAAGTAAATCTACATAGAGTAGAATTGTTGTGATAACTGCAGATACAGTCCATATCCTGATTGTATCCATGTTAAGATACCCTAAACCTGAAATCTTTAACAAAGTAACCACTAGATTCCTAGCCTAAAGAAACTGTGAAATAAAGCTTGCCTTTTAAAACCTGATACATTGCGGAGTCATTCATTGTACAATGATACGTGGCTATTATCTATTATGATAGTGACTCCTACCTCATTCCTCATTATCTGTACAAAGCAATATAGGACTGGATGTTCCCAGGATCTCTCATTGTGAGCATTATAAACATACTTGTTAAAGTATAGCACACTGGGCCCGAGACAGCTTATTAAATAAAGCACAAGTCTGATAACGTGAAACCCATGTAAATGTGGAAGGAAGATCCATAAGTTGTCCTCTGACTCCGTAAAGTGAGCACCAACTTGCATACCAGAGCACATGCATGTTCTATACCCACCATGTCCACTCACAAGACATAAAACATTAAATAACAATAAATAATTTTTAAATTAAAATATGGATATGTTTAGATGCAACAAAAGTATCTATATACCATTATCTATATTTCACTCAGAGTACTCCGTTTTCAAAATAAAGAGGGAAAGGTGAAAATCAGGGTAAAAGACACCTAGTTAGTGTGAACTTGGGGCACATAAACCCTAGGTTTCAGAAAATTGGCTTATGCCAGTTGCTAAAGGAGAAAAGAACTGAGGACATAGCCTGATTTAGCACAGCAAGGACAATCGCTCTTCTCTGTTGGTAGTGAGAACAGGGACCTAAGGAAGATTTCTCAGTGTGGCCTCAGAACATTTATTTTAGAATCATCTGGAGTTCAGTAAATTGCAGAGTCCTGTGTCTTCTATGATAAGAACTCCAGGTAGTAAATATGCCATTCCAATATGTATTTTAGATATTTCTTCTTATAAAAGGTTTGAGAGTCGTGGATAGAGTGGCTGCGGATGCAGACTTTGAACAAGCCGCGTTTAGGCCTCACTTCTCTTACTTAACTCTGAAGACAGGGAACTGGGCTGCTTTTGGAGATGAATCCCCAGTGCTTAGAGCTCTTCCTGGCACACTGATGCTCAGAAAAGCAGTTTACACAACAAATGAGTGTCAAGGAGACTGTTTGAGTCACATCCTGAGTCTTTGTTGAACAAAATAAAAGGGTGGATAGTAATTTATCGTTTGCAGCCTTATTGGAATAGCCGAGTGAACTGATGTGAATCTATGACACGGTTCAGTGCTTGAAACCCAAACCGGACTCCCACAACAGAGCCCTGGAACCCGCTTTTCTACGGTTGTTATACAGAGGCTTCTGACAGCCAAAAGAAAGGAAGAAACCATTTTGCCTCAGAGACACCAGAAGTTGGACAATGTGCTCCCAAGGTGCTTGAGAGTGGTGGTTTGAATGAGAACAGGTCCCAGAGCCTCATATAGTTGTACATTTGGTGCCCAGGAGGTGGCGCTGTTTGGGGAGGGCAATGGGACCTTGAGGAAACATATCCTTCTTGGAGAAATTCTCTCACTGAGTGCAGGCCTTAGGGTTTATGGACTCGCCCCACTTCCAGTTCTCTTTAATTCTGATTCCTGTGCATGAATGAACGTGTGATCAGCCAGCTCCTGCCTTCTTCGTTTCCCCGCCTACCGTCATGCCTTATCCCATGTCATGGATTCTGTGCTCTGGAATCCTAAGCTAAAATTGACCCTCATTTCTTTTCATTGCTTTTGGTCATAACATTTTACCACAGCAACATAAAATAACTAATACACTGGAACTATCAGTCTTAGCTGAGGATGCCTCTTCAGTATTTACGGGAAAGCTGTTTTACCTTATAAAGGCCAAATGTTTAAGTGCGGCAGTGAGTGTGACATCAGGAAATATTGTATATGCATTGTCTGTCATCCCCCTCATCCTTTCCTTTCTTTTCCCTAAATAAGGCATTTTGACATTTCTAGCCAGAGACTTCTAGAATCTAGATGTTGGCTGGCTTTATCCATATATCATGTGTCCAATACTCAATAGTAATTTTGAAAACACTGTAACATAATTTTTAAGTAATTCAAGCTAAAAAGCTAACTTCTCTAAAAGAAGTTCAGACTTAAAGACATTCCATAATTGAAAGACCGTAATGGTATTTGGAAAGCTATTTTGTACAGTTTCAAGGCTTCTCTAGAATTAAACTGTTAAGGACAATGCCACTTAATTTACCTTAGATTTTAATATACAATATGTTTGTTGTCATGATCACATCGCTAAGGAAATTTCAAAATATATTCTTTTTTTTTTTGTGGGTGCAGTGAGCTTTATTGATGGTATTCAAGAGAGTAGGAAGGGCTCCCTAGGTCCCTCCTGTTATTATGGGGGTCTGGGATGGAAATTGTGAGGGAGATGCTCAGTTTTGGGGTAGGGACTCCTCAGCAACTGAGGGCCTCTCTCTTGCTCTCAGTGTCCTTGCTGGGGTGAGTGGTCCAGGGCTTCTTACTCCTTGGAAGCCATGTAGGCTATGAGGTCCACTATCCTGTTGCTGTAGCCGTATTCATTGTCATACCAGGAAATGAGCTTTACAAAGTTGTCATTGAGAGCAATGCCAGCCCCAGCGTCAAAGGTAGAAGAGTGGGAGTTGCTGTTGAAGTTGCAGGAGACAACCTGGTCCTCGGTGTAGCCCAGGATGCCCTTCAGTGGGCCCTCAGCGGCCTGCTTCACCACCTTCTTGATGTCATCATACTTCGCAGATTTCTCCAGGCGGCATGTCAGATCCACAACTGATACGTTGGGGGTAGGAACACCGAAGGCCATGCCAGTGAGCTTCCCATTCAGCTCTGGGATGACCTTGCCCACAGCCTTAGCGGCACCAGTGGATGCAGGGATGATGTTCTGGGCAGTCCCACGGCCATCGCGCCACAGCTTTCCAGAGGGGCCATCCACAGTCTTCTGAGTGGCAGTGATGGCATGGACTGTGGTCGTGAGCCCTTCCACGATGCCAAAGTTGACATGGATGACTTTGGCCAGGGGAGCTAAGCAGTTGGTGGTGTAGGATGCATTGCTGACAATCTTGAGTGAGTTGTCATATTTCTCGTGGTTCACACCCATCACAAACATGGGGGCATCCGCAGAAGGGGCGGAGATGATGACCCTTTTGGCCCCACCCTTCAAGTGGGCCCCGGCTTTCTCCATGGTGGTGAAGACGCCAGTAGACTCCACAACATACTCAGCACCAGCATCACCCCATTTGATGTTAGCAGGATCTCGCTCCTGGAAGATGGTGATGGACTTCCCGTTGATGACAAGCTTCCCATTCTCAGCCTTGACTGTGCCATTGAATTTGCCATGGGTGGAGTCATACTGGAACATGTAGACCATGTAGTTGAGGTCAATGAAGGGGTCGTTGATGGCGACAATCTCCACCTTGCCAGATCCAGAGCAGAAGGCAGCCCTGGTAACCAGGCGCCCAATTCGGCCAAATCCGTTCACACCGACCTTCACCATTTTGTCTACGGGACGAAGCTGGCACTGCACAAAAAGACACAGCTGTCTCTGGAACAGGGAGGAGCAGAGAGCCTCAAAATATATTCTTAAGTTGTTTTTCAACATTCTTGTCTTCAAGAAGTGAAGATGAAGCTACCTACCCTTCCCTGCAGGCTCCACAACCACCCTTACAAACACAGGAAGAGGAAGTGGAGCATTGGTGGCCTTCATAGACTAAGTCACAGGAAGCTCCTTGTTTGCTCCCTTCAGGCCATCCACTGAGGAACATTAGCTCCTGTGTGCTTTGTAGAGTTAAGAGTCCCAAGGCTTCCTGTCAACCGGCATGAGCCCCTCAGGAAGAGAGAGCCTACTGGCTTGCTTAGTCCATCCATACCTGCAGCCACCCTGCATCCTGGCTGGAGGGACCTGAGCTTCCCAGATAAGCCACTCCAGATTCCTGAGCCGAAGAAAATGTGAGCTGCCAAAGGTTTGTGGGATTCAACCGTTATTAACTTTAGACATAAATTTATCAGTTATCTACCTTTTATTCCTGAGACACGTTTTAGTTGATGGGTTTATTTGTTTTAAAGTATAACAATTAAAATATAGATTGAGCACTTCTATATCAAAATGGTCCATCATCTGAAACTTTCTTGAGTTAGCAAGATACCATGAGTGGAAAACTGGACAAGTGACCTTTATCTACGAATCACTGCGAAAACACAGATAGTCATTTGAGTGTTTGTGTCAGTACAGTAGGCACGTCACTTTTCTGCTTCATTGACACAAATACATTACCTTTGCACCTTATCGATTCAAATACATAAATATCCAACATACTTCCAGTCTCAAATATTTTTGAATAAGAATACTCAAACTGTATTGTGACATATTAGTGAAAGGTTATTTAACTCTTCTTAAGATGACATAGTGCAGATGTGTGTAGAACTGAACCCTTGATAAAGCAAATGAAAATCTGGAAAAGACTGATTTGACTGCATTAAACTAGAGGTGCATCCTGTCTTAGGGTTTTACTGCTGTGAACAAACACCATGACCAAGACAAGTCTTATAAAGGATGACATTTAATTGGGGCTGGCTTATAGGTTCAAGGGTTCAGTCCGTTATCATCAAGGCTGGAGCATGGCATCATCTAGGCAGGCATAGTGCAGGCAGAGCTGAGAGTTCTACATCTTTATCTGAAGGTTGCGAGTGGAAGACTCATATCCAGGGAGCTAGAATGGGTGTCTTAAATCCCACATCCACAGTGATGCACCTACTCCAACAAGGCCACACCCCCAAATAGTGCCACTCCCTGGGCCAAGCATTTTCAAACCATGACACATTCCCAACCATAGTTGATAGATTCATTTTCCTGTTGGCCACTGCAACCTTTTTATTGTTAAGATAAACAATCTACAATTAGCTCAAAAGAAAAGGTGATTGCTAGATGATTTCTAATTGTACCACAGATATTTAAGTATAATTCATTCCTGGTCAGCTTTAGTAATTAAGTCAAGACTTAGCTCTGCAATGGCATGGACAGGTCTGTTTTATTTTCTAGCGTAGCAGTAAGGGAACACTGTGTTTATAATGCAGTTGAAATGTATATCCAACTACACACACAGAAAGACAGAAAGAACAGAAAGTAATCATTTTTAGTATTAGATTTCTTATTCACCCATGGTTGTATTGTGATGATTTTTCTCAAGTCATCTCCCACTCTAATGTTTTGTGGGTGGTAGTATTGGGTGGGGGGGAGGTTGGTTCAGTGTTTTGGTGATGATGGTGGTACTGGTGACTTGGGAGATAGAACCCAGGACTATGTTTATGCTCAGCATCTGCTTTAACAGTAAACTCTACAGTCAGCCTGCAATATTTCTACTGGAAATATTGTAGTTCTTTTTTCTTAAAAAGATCCCCCCATTTTATATTTATGTATTTATTTTATGTATATAAGTACACTGTAACTGTCTTCACACACACCAGAAGAGGGCATCGGATCCCGTTACAGATGGTTGAGAACCACAATGTCGTTGCCAGGGGTTTAACTCAGGACCTCTGGAAAAACATCAAGTGCTCTTAACCCCTGAGCCATTTCTCCAGCCCCTAATATTGTAATTCTTTTAAAATCTAGGTAGTGTAATTTATTGACATAATCGCCATCTTGTACTTAGGTTGTTTCCAACTTTTAAGTCATCAGTATTGCTGTGCTGAATCTCTCAAAGTCAAAGCTTTGCTTACCTCTCCCCCTCCCCGACCCCTCTCTCCCACTACCCCCTCAGTACAGACTACAAAACTGCCTTCCAAAAAACACTAGAAGGACTTAAAAACTCAGTGGCATTTTATTAAGGTTAGCATTATGTTAAGGTTTCCCACCAGCACTGTAGAACTCTTTTAATTGAAACATTTGTTTTTTTTCATGAGATTCTAAAGCCTTTGAGAGCATATCTGTCATCTCCACAACTCTCCAGCACCATTTGATTCCTTCCATGCGAACCCTTCAGTTGATGGTAACTCCTTTTGTAAGGATGCTAAGGCCCCTAGCCAGTAGCACTAGCACCAAATTCCTGTGAGTTGCAGCAAACAGAATGAAAGAAGTCTCTAGTGATATCTCATTGAGATGCCAGAAGACTGGGGGCCCCCTCTCCACCAGGAAAATTGTATTTAAAAGTCGTAGTGAGTCATACAAAAGACAGGAAGCAAAAGAATGCACTACCAATAAACTTGAGTTTGGTGAACAGGTGGTATTTTCAGGATCATGGTCATTGGACACACCGTCACCCTTGCTTCAACATGATTATGAAACGCAGTACAGAGTTCTCTTGAACAGGTTTCTTTGTTGAAGATGTTGAGTCTGAGACAGAGTGCCATAGATAAGTGCATGCATTAGATATGAACAATACTAAACTTGAACCTTGACTTTGTGGTCCAGATTATAGCATTTTGGCTCTGTGATGTTTTTAGAATTGTGCAAAAAAATGTTGGGAGAATGAGATGATACAGTGCCTAGCATGGTGCCCAGTGAGATGCTCAGTATGTGTTCAGGGTTTTTAATCAGTTTTTCCTATAGTGTGGACAAGTCTGAAAGAAAGCATTTGTGTCCCATTTCCACCAGCAGAGGGCAGAGAAAGAATGACGATGACTTTTTCTGTTTCAAATCTGACTGGGGAAATACACTAGCATCTGAATGCAACACTGAAATGCGCTTCTTAACCCTTCAATCTTGACAGAGGCTCTGAGAGACTTAAAATGAGAAAAAGAAATGTCAAAATCATGTAAAAATTATTACAACATAATTTGAATAACAGAACTACTACTACTACTACTACACACACACACACACACACAATGAGGTACACACACACATAGGTAAGCTGGTGCACATAAATATTGTCAAGCTAGGAAACCTTGAAAGGAAAGGTAAACATAAAGTGATCATGAGGATTATTTTCACTGAAAAAGACTCAGCCATACCCTCACAGTGTGTGTGTGTGTGTGTGTGTGTATGTGTGTGTATGTGTGTGTATGTGTGTGTATGTGTATGTATACTCAATTACATGTTTTATTTTAAATTATATTTATTTACTTAGCATGCTTGCATGTGTGTGCACCTGTGTGCATGCACATGTATGTATTCATTAATGTGCATGTCTCTGTGTGTTTGTGTGTGTTTATGTGTGTGTGCATGTGTGTGTGTATGTATACTCAATTATATGTTTTATTTTAAATTATATTTACTTAGCATGCTTGCATGTGTGTGCACCTGTGTGTGTGTGTGTGTGTGTGTGTGTGTGTGTGTGTGTCTGTATACATACAGAGATCAAAACTCAACTTACAGGAGTTAGTCCTCTCCTCCCAGTATGAGCGTTGAAGAGCAAACTCAAATTTTTAGGTTTGACTGCAAGAGTCCTTACCTGCTGAGGTCTGCATACACATACCCCACCTCCACCTCCACCCCCACCCCTGCCTCTGCCCCTGCCCCTGCCCCTGCCCTTGCTGCACCAAGTTAAATATATCCTACTAGATGGTGGTGAGCCGTTTTCCTTCCCCTGGAGACTGTGTAATGGCATAATCACATCAGCAGGAGAGGCACACGTTTGAGTTCTAGTCTGTGCAAAGATGGTTGCATCTTTGTATCATCTGTATTCTCCCATACGAAGAATCAATCTCCTGCTGCAGAGTTTCATATCAATAGTGAATTATGTACGATTTTGTAAAACCATGTGATGGCTGACGCCTACTTTGCCCAAGAGTAAATCATAGGTTCAGCTCTGCTCTGGGGCCTTCTGATGTGAAGAAAACAGAACTCAAGCAATTATCTATTAATTTTTTTCTTATTGTCAAATCTGAATTGTGATTGCCAATTCTGGTTTAAGCATGAAGAAAACTGATGTAGCAAAACCCACACAAATGTATAGTACAACCTGTATACACAATTGAGGCTTTCTAAGCTCTCATGGTATCCTTTTGGATTTGGAATCACCATGCATGTGGAGGATGTAAACACCGGGTGTTAATATGGCACATATGGCCTTCAGTGGAGCGTTCGATACAACACCTTTTGGGTTTTCTAGTATGTCTCTCTAACTTCTTCTGCAACCTCAGGAATGTCACACCGCCTCCTGGTTCTTACCTATTCATTAGAAATAAGGCTTTTGAATCATTTGGCTGAGGCAGGCGTTCTGCGAGTTCAAGGACAAGCATACTAGAAAACTCATTTTTCACTCTGTTTACTGTCAATCTCTCTCTTCATGAGCGTTCCAAGTGCTGTGAGGCGACACCACAGCCAAAGCAACTCTTACAAAAGAAAACATTTAATTGGAGCTTGCTCAGTTTCAGGGGTTTCGCTCGTGGTGGGGAGCATGGAGTCACACAGGCAGACGTGGTGCTGGAGAAGTACCTGAGAGATCCACATCAGGATCCTCACATAACAGGAAGGGAAAGCCTGGCTTGCACTCTTGAAATTGCAGAGTGACACACTTTCTCCAGTAGTCACACCTACCCCAAGTCCAATCACTTAGAGCACGTTTGACTGTGTGCACCAAAATATAACTCAAAGTAGTTCTAAATATATGTATTTACAAAGTACAACAAAGGTCTAGCAAGAAAGACAGGCTTCAGGGATAACTTTTAGAAAGGATTAGTAGGTGAGAGGTTGAGATGGGCACTGACCACAGCCCTTATTAACCACATCCCTTATTAAGCCGCCCCTCCCTGTTTTCCTCTTAATGAGACTAATAGTCATTCCCTTTCATCCAATCAAAAGGGAAGCATTCTGTTCTCGTAGATACAGATTTGAAATTCTTTACCAGGCACAAAATCCCAGGCTTGCACGTTCCCTATCCCCTCCCCTCCCCACGAATGGCCACTGTAGCCTGTCTGTTGGTGGTACTCAAATGGTAAGGGAAAGTCAAATGAAAGAAAAGGAAGCCATTGAATGATTCTGAATTCAGAATCTACCTGTGTTACCTATGCATGCTTTTGGCAGAAGCAACCTTGGAACAAGACCTAATTTATAGCAAAGGAAGAAACAATAAAGTGACTCCAACCCCAGAAACACCTCTTGATTGACATTCCCTAACCTATATATAAACCAGCAGCCCAATGTTCATAGCTCATGAGTTCTCCTGCTTTCCACACCATATATTTTCACTTCCTCTTCTAATTAACCCTTTTTGCTTCCTGTTCTAATGTGTCTGCCTGTATGTTCTTTTATTAATAAGATCAAGAACCTGGACAGAGAGCAGTCTGACCTCCCTGACAATTTCAGCAGTGGCTTCAGAGTAGCACCAACTGCAGAACCTGCTGGGCTTTCCTGGCTACCCCACTCATAAATAAGGAGCTTGACAAATTCCACAGAAGCATCATGTCCAAACAAAATGGCACAAAGTTGAGAAGAAGAGGAGGAGGAGAAGGAGGAGGTGGTGGTAGTGGTAGTGGTGGTGGTGGTGGTGGTGGTGGTAGTGGTGGTGGTGGTATAAGGGTCCGAAAATCACTGAAGGAAGACTCCAGACTCAGATAGTATACAAAACAAAGAGCATTTATTCTGCAGAAACAACCAGCATACAGACGGTAAACCATTCTCTAAAATGGTGGCCTCAGACAAAGGCATGAAAACCTTCTTATAGAGAACAGGAGAACTCTCTAGAAGGACTAGGTAATCTAAAATTTCATTCATGGATGCTGGGGGGTCATAGGTGGTCAGTGGTCTGCATTCCTATGTCATGAACTTTAACTATATGATGAAATAGGGCTGCCCAGCACAGATGGCCCATTCTGAGATATTTCCCTACTTTTGTGATGTTGCCCAGGCTGTTCTTTGGGAGGGGGTTTTATGATCTGGTCTCAATTTTATGTCTGTTCTTAGAGATAGTGTCTTATGAACTAGTTTCTAGGACTTATGATCTATTCCTGGAGCTGGTGCTTTATGGTCTCTCTCTCTTTTTTTTTTTTTTTTTTTTTTTT
>JADRCD010201719.1:0-13947 GCA_019843815.1 Montemys delectorum
TTTCTTTCTTTTTTTTTTTGGTTTGGTTTTGTTTATTTTGGTTTTGGTTTTGGTTTTGGTTTTGGTTTTGAGACACAGAGTTTCTCTATGTAGCCCCTAGTCATCCTAGAACTTGTTCTGTGGATCAGCCTGGCCTCTAACTCAGAGATCTGCCTGCCTGCTTCTTACTCTTAAGCATGTCACTACCACCAAAATAGCCGTATTTCTGCTTCTTAAGGAAATAAGTGCTTGAACCATTTCAAGACTGATACAAGGAGATGTATGTGCCACGCTGCTTTTATGTTCTCTTCATGTGCATCCAGGATTCTCAAGCTTGAGTGCCCACTTTGGCTCAAGAAAGACCCTCCTTGATGGCAGAGACAAACTATGCTTCCTTGGCCTATAGCTTGTGGATTGTAACACTTCTGTTATACCTTGAGGATATGCTGGTATGGATGGGGACCTGAAGAAATGGCTACTAGTTGAGGGGCATGGGTGATCCTGGCACTTTCAACATTCTGTCTCACAACAGTACTGCAGGTAACACTCACCTCTTATAAGTGAGAAGGCTGAAGTTCAGAGAGGTTTAGCAACTGGGCCAAAGTCGCAGGATATAGATTCCAGGGTTGTAATGTCGAAGACTGTCAGTTACCCCTGCTGTCAGTTTAACTCCTGGTTCTAACAAATTCACAAGACACCGTGCTAGTCTAAAAGTACCCGTGTACAGGATTGCTTTGAACCAACAGGATATATCATCTATATTACTGCTGTATTCCCAGAGCCCAAGATTCCCAGGAAATATTTTCTAAATATGTGAATACTTCTCACTTCTCTTGAAACTTAAATTCTTCCAGCACTGGCATTCCTCAAACAGCCAAGCTTTCATCTCTACTTTACTTTTCTTTCCCTTTCGTTCTCTCTTTCTTTCTTTCTCTTTCTTTCTTTCTTTCTTTCTCTCTCTCTCTCTCTTTCTTTCTTCCTTTCTCTCTCTTCCTCCCTCCCACCTTCCCTCCTTCCTCCCTTCCTTCCTTCCTTCCTCCCTCCCACCTTCCCTCCCTCCCTCCCTCCCTTCCTTCCTTCCTTCCTTCCTTCCTTCCTTCCTTCCTTCCTTCTTTCCTTCCTTCCTTCCTTCTTTGGTGTTGAATTTGGAAAGGCTTGTCTATACTTTTTGAATTATACTTTAGAGGACATTATTTGGCTCTAACTGATAGAGTAGAATGTTAATGGCCTGAACATTTGCTAATGCACCTGTAGAAACTGAACAAATAGTTGTATGGGGAAAATGGTTAGTGTCTTAACCTGCTTTCAAAGCCTTGTTTTGACATTTGGAGGCAAGCGGGTGACATCTCGGTGAAGTCACCTCCAGGGAGCTCTGTTTAACATGATGCTTATTTTAAAAGCCACTGTGTGTGCTGGCAGTGGATGCCCACTATGCCAGCTTGTCAGGAGGCAGGGTTTTCCCATCTTATCTTATGGAAATGCGGTCTACCATATGTCTCAGGGGGTGAGAAATCTGTGATGCCATTGAATGAATGCCTAAACTACATCAAGTTTGGCATCACTGAGGTCTGGCACAGGAGTGCTCACTTCTGCCAAAGGAGATTTACTTTATGGAAAGTGAGAGGTGGGAGAGCAATTTGAAAGATCAGTTTCTGTAAAGGAAAAGAATAGATGTTTTTGTCAGCATTTTTTGATCTGTTCTCATACATTATTAAAAAAACCCAAATTGATAAAAGTATTTCTGAAGTGAATTTCATTAAAATTACTCCCCTTTCCTCCCCTTTGATACAGAATATCATGTAGCCTGTGCTGGTCCCAAGGCTCACTATATATCTGACCTTCAACTTAAAACTTCCCCTGGTTCTTCTTTAATTTCATTGTTTTACAGTTTCATACATTTATAGTTTATTTTAAAAGATATTTATTTTTATGTGTTTATATGTATGTATTTATATGTGTGTGTAAAGTGAATACAGATACCCCCAGAGTCTAGAGGCGTCAGATCTCCTGAGCTGGAGTTATGTATAGATGGCTGTTAACTGCCTGGTGTGAGGGCTGAGAACTGAACTCAGGTCCTCTGCAAAAGCAGTATGTCCTCTAAATTGCTTAGTCATCTCTCTAGCTTCCACAAACATGTATATGCCTAATTTTAGTTGTTTTCATCTCCTAATCCCTCTCTTATTTTTCCTCCCTCTCTGTCAGAGAGTAGTCTTTCCAATGATCCTCCCCCCTAATTTCGGGCCTTCTTTTCGTGTGTGACCACTGAGTTTAATTAGAGTTTCTTGCTCAGTGTAGGTCGACGCTTTCTCCTAACAATATTAATTGTCAATATACATACTTCAGGAAGGTTTAGGCCTTGTGGCTCCCTCCCTCATGTATGATGCAACCGTGATGAGCTGCTCTTGTGCAAGCCTTGTGTAGCTTTCCATAGCTTTGGTGAGTTCATGAATGTAACACGTAGGTCGTGCCAAGAAGGCAACTTTTTGTTGCCTATCTCCCTAGTCTATGGCTCTTATACTCTTTCACCACTCTTCTGTGATGTTCCCTGAGCCCTGGAAGAAGCATTAGAGAGGTCATATTCAGGCCTGAGTACTCCACTATAATTTATCCTCAGCACTTCGGCTAGTTATGCTGCAGTAAGAACTTTCTCTGGTGAAGGTTACGAGCAGTATTGATATATGAGTATAAACACCAATATTTGGAAAGCAAGTTGATAACATGACCCTTCACCAAAACAACAGTTGTAGGTTTCTCACTAAGGCTTAAAACCTCTACAGTTCAGGGTTCTTGATGAGGCATATAGAAGTTCAAATCCAGTTCTGAAGTAATTGGTCATTGCCACAACGGTCGTGCCACTATTACACTAGTGGACACAGCTTGCTTGGCATTTGACTTTGAAATTCTGGTTCTTCAACCCAGATGTCCCTCAAGAGAGGAATGGAGACAGAAACTGTGGTACATCTACACAATGGAGTATTATTCAGCTATTGAAAACAATGAATTTGTGAAATTCTTAGGGAAATGGATGGATCTGGAGAGTATCATCCTGAGTGAGGTAACCCAATCACAAAAGAACACACATGGTATGCATTCTCTGCTAAGTGGTTATTAGCCCAGAAGTTTGGAATACAGGAAGAACAACCCACAAACCACAAGAAACTTAAGAAGAACGAAGACCAAAAGGTGGACATTTCATTCCTTCTTAAAAGGGAGAACCAAATACCTACGGAAGGAGTTGCAGAGATTAACTATGGAGCAGAGACTGAAGGAAGGACAAGCCAGCCTCAATATAGCTATTTCCTGAGAGGCTCTGACCATACCTGACTAATACAGATGTAGAGGCTCACAGCCATTCATTGAACTGAGTACACAGTAGCCAATGAAGGAGTTGGAGAAAGGATCTATGGAGCTGAAGGGTTTGCAGCCCCTTAGGACGAACAACAATATGAACTAACTGGTACCCTCAGAGCTCCCAGGGACCCAACCACCAATCAAGGACTACACATAGAGGGACTGAATGTTTTGGCAGCATGTGTATAGTAGAGGATTGCAAATTCGATCATCAATTGGAGGAGAGGACCTCGGCCTTGCGAGTGTTTTGTGACCCAGTGTGGGGGAGTGCCAGGGCCAATAAGTGGGAGAGAGTGGGTGGCAGGCATGGGGACGGGGGAGGCATCAGGGGTTTGTTCCTGTTGTTTTGGTTTGTTTGTTTGTTTTTTGGAGGGGAAACTGGGAAAGGAGAAATTTACATGTAAATAAAGAAAATATCTAATAAAAAATAAAATTAAAAAAAAAAAAAAGAAATTCTGGTTCTTCTACCCCCACGTTAAGGATTCCAGGCATATCAGTTTCTGGTTTATTAGATTCTGGGGATTAAACTTAGGGCTTCTTGGATGCTAGGCAATCACTCTACTAACTGAACTACATCTATATGTAATCACTTTTTAATAAATTATTTTGGGTCACTATATATTAAAACAAGTACAATTTATAGTCATAATAATGACACCAAACAGGAGATTTTTTTTTTTTTTTTTTTACTTGATCACTGATACCAGAGGGACTTGGCATTGTCTTGGAGGTTATATAATTAACTAACTTTCAAGAGAGTAGTGGGGCTCTGAGAAGTTCAAGATCACATGACTAGCAAGTGGTGATGATATAGGAATGGAGTTCAGGTTGATCTGAGAATCAAATTCATGGATAATACTTTTCCCCCAGGGACACTATCTCCTGATTATGCCACACACGGTTTGAGTATTGTAGTCACTGTACTGCAATCCTTCTTCACATACAGTCATGCCAAGGCAACTATGAATATAATACATCACTATGTAATAGTCAATCAGCATATTATTCAATAAAGTCCTCGGTCTCTGCATGATGGCAGAGGACACTTAGGTGAAGACTTCTCTGGTAAAGTTTGGTAGCAGATCAGGAGCCTCGATGTCATCTTGTAAAGGTGATGTCAACTCTTGAGCCACTGAGGCATGGTAGGTCCTGTATTTAGAGAAGGAAATGGCAGTAATAGAAAACCCTACGGGAGAATGTCCAAATTTATGACCTAGATTTGTTCTATATAAAACTAATTTTTTTTTGTTCCATTTAGGCAATCAATGTAAGTGTGGTACGGAAATATAATGAAAGGAAAAGCAAGCCCATTGTCGGGGTTAGAACTTCATTTACCATTTAACAGCTGATCAGATTCCTTCAATCCTCTTTTGTCTCAGTCCCTTTATCTTGAAACATTAGTGTTTTTTTTTTTTTTTTTTTTTTTTATTTAAATTCCCCTTATGGGTCTCATGTAACCAAGACTGGCTTCTAATGGTCTGTAGTTGAGGATGACCTTGAATTCCTGATCCCCCTGCCTCCACCTCCTGAATGGTGGGATTTCAATCATCAATTATGTCCTCCTCATATGTTCAGTAGATAAAATGAGATAAACTTGGAGGTTATTTTTGCCTAGGACAGAGTAAGTGGCTCAAGAAAAGTGAATAGTTATTAACATTATTTTGCTTTATGGCTATAGGAAACATGGTCTCTATGATGATTCTAAGTCATTGGATATTTAAGCATTTTCTTCAATAGGGTTGGAAAATTTAGCAAATGATTTTCTTCTTTCTGCACTGTAGAGAAAGATCAAAGAACTATAAACCAAAATCCCCATACAGAGTTCCAACTTCTTTAGCCTGTGCTAAAAAACTATGTTCCTGCTGGCTTACTGTGAAGTTGGATTTAAAAAGTATACTCCTGCTGGCTTACTGTGAAGTAGGAATTTACTTGAGTGTATTGCTATATATATGAAGTTCAGCTTTGTTTTGTTCCCCCACCCCCCAATTCTCTGCTGTCCAGCTCTGCCCACCTATCCCGTTGCTCTCCTCTGTCTTGCAAGCTCACTGATTCTCTGCTGCTTTCTGACATCTGCCTTGGTGCACACCTTGTTTTGTGTGCACAAACTGCACTTGATGTGTTTCCCAAAGGCCCGTTGTGTAATGAGGAAAGTTTCTAGCAGCTTGTTTCCTAAGCCTACTGTGACACAGTATGAATGATGCTTTTTCTCCCTGGATTTCCAGTTTAGAGTGGCTTGGTGTATTTTGGGGTCATAAATACTTTTTGATGGTATAGTAAATGCCATTAAAATCAATTTTATAAAAATCAAATGACAGTGACTCCTTTTTAGTACGCAGGCCTGAAGTAGTGTTTTTTTTTTTTTTTTTTTTTTTTTTTTTCTTTTTACTTTTGCTAACAGAATAAGGCATTTTTGAAGGCTTGATGACCCAGTGTAGGGAAATGCCAGATCAGGGAAGCAGGGGTGGGTGGGTTAGTGAGCAGGGAGAGGAGGGATGGGATAGGAGTTTTTTTGGAGGGGATAAAATTTGCAATATAAACAAAGAAAACATCTAATAAAAATAAATAAATAAATAAAAGTTCTTTATAATTCAGATCATTTAAAGTTCACACTGTTTTCCTTCAGTTATGTCTAACGTAATTTACTTTTTATGTAATTTGATGGTAGGTAAATGTGTATGGAAAGGAATTACATTATCATATAGTATGTCTAATTACTTTATAATTAAAAATAGTCACATGCATTCCTATAGAAAGTATAATTTTCACACAATCTAATCTGCAGCGCCGCTATATTCATTTGGCAGGCTGGGAGATGACATGAAGGGAGAGCTGACTAGTGAGTGGTGAGGCTGTTCTGTCAAGCCTCATCTTAATTCCAGAATATTTTCCTTTCTCAATGAACCATGTGGCTATTTCTGAGAGTCAGACTGTGTTTAGATCTAGGTGAGTGAGTGTGTCTGTTGGAGGACCGTGAAAACAAGATCCCCCCCCCCCCGCCCCATTTGAGATTTTTCTTGTCCTCAAAACCCTACATGCATTTTGGCTCACACATCTTGTCTGGTGCTAGGGCAGATGCAGTTATTTTCTTTAAATATGATCACACCCTCCTTGTGATTTTAAGATAAGCCAGTCTTGCTCTTTTCTCTTCCTTCCTTTTGTTTTGAAAGATTAAACTGTGAAGGGAATTGTATGTTATGACTTCCTGGGATCTTTTAACTTTTCTGACCTCACTTTCACTAGTAACGAGAATGGGTGACTCTGAAGATCTGGGAGAAAACATAAAAATCAATGTCACTTATTAAAGGGGACTGTTAATATTATGATCACGTTATTAATATTTATTTATGAGATCAACTTATAAGGCCTATGAGTTTAACAATTCTGCATTATTCTGAGGGCAATTTATTGTGTCACTGTGTGCTGAAATGTCACTCCAGGACTGCTTTTGATCTTTGGCTTCCGGGGATCAGAGAGACCTTTTAGTGAGCTATTCAATGAGGTAACTAAGTGATTTAAAAGTGTCAACTACATTTTACTTCCAATCAAGAACAAAGCTCAGAGAAGTGGTCACACAGCAAGGTAAGTGTCATTGAAACCATTTAGGAAACTAGGTTTTCAGATCCCAAATTGATGGGCAGGATCCTTAGTGGGAAGAGCTTGGGTGTAAAAGTCACACGGCTCCAATTGCATATCCAATTGAGTTCAGAGAAAACTCAACTGTCTTTCTTCTTTGGGGTGGGGTGGTGGTGGTTCACCCATTCTCCCAAGATGGACTCATGTGACTCCAACATGAAAGAGTCAGAAACTAATGCAGTTTTCTTTACAAGCTAGGGCACCTGCATAGTGCTCACTGCTGGATTATCATTCTTTCATGCAAGGGAAAGATTTCTTGATGTCATAGCCTTCCCTGGACCCAGACATCAATCGTCTGAAGATATGAACCGTTTAAACAACACCTTTCTTCATTTTTAGGGTGAGAAAATGGTTTTGCATAAAATTCATAAAATTAACATGAAAGGCATGGTTTGATCTCACGGTTCTTGCTCACCCATGCACAGACATGGTTTACATTGATAACAGAGTTTATCAATGCAATAAGTTTAGAAATGACAGCACGGGAACTCTTATACACAACTGGAAGTCAATGCTTTAGACAAATAAATAGAAAATTTGTGGCAATGTCTTCATGCTTACCAAGAGGCCAGCTGATAAACTCTGAGAGGAAAAGGTGGGTTCATCCCCAGCACTCAGGAGCTTGGTCCTGCTTCATTAAAGAGGTATACACGTTTTTCTTTCTTTCTGTATTTGTTTGAGTTTGTGTGTGTGTGTGTGTGTGTGTGTGTGTGTGTGTGTGTGTGTATGTGTCTTGAACTATCTTGGAATCTTGTTCTCAGCCACTAGTACACCTCTTTCTCAATGAATATGAGCATCCATTTCTGAGAATAGTACATCACCTACTTTAACATTCTCACAGATATACTTACTGTATGTGCATGTAAAAGAATCAGGAAGGAGGGACACAAGGAATGTGTGATGAGAAGTAAAATTTATTATTGTTATGAGGGGCTCTAGCCTTTTTGATAGTTCAATAAAGGGTCTCTCCATGACAACTAAAATTCCTGTCAGCTAAGACGGTGGTCTTTTAACTCAGGTGTAGTGGCAACGTCTTAAAAGTTTTTTTTTTTTTCCCACCACTACAAACCTGTGCAAGCAAACATGTGAGTCGGCATAGGGAAGAAACATTTCCATAGAAAACACGTTCAAATGACAGGTTTTTATGGTCTAGACATTCCAGAATTTCATAAGATTTACAAGGATCCAATAAAGTGTGGTAGAAAACCTATAAAACCCAAGTGGTTTGAAATGAAACATTTTCACCAAGGGGAAATCAACCTGCTTTGATTAAAACACAGTTCAAAAGAAAGTAGAGCAGAGTGTCGTTCTTAGTAAAGACATACAGGATGCTATGAAGAGTTAACTATTCATCTCTGACCTGTGACAATCCTGATGTCGTATATTAGGAAAGAATGTTGTTTTCCCAGAATAGTGGTATTAGTAGCTGGAAACACACACACACACACACACACACACACACACACACACTGACATCCCCTCTTCCTACGCACATACACACACATGCACACACATACATATACATACATACATAGACACACCTTCTCTATACACACATGCATACCCATATACACATACACAAAGAGATACCCCCTCTCCATACACACACATATACATATACACAGAAACACACACATGCCTCTCTTGACACACACATACACACACTCATACACACCTGTAAAGACACACCCCTCTCCATATACATATACACACATACACATACACAAACATACACCCACCCCTCTCTACACACATACATGCACATAGAGACAACCACCCTCCTCTCTCTCTCTCTCTCTCTCTCTCTCTCTCTCACACACACACACACACACACACACACACACACTCTTAACAGTTTTACTATAAGCACTGTATATGTATCTCATTGTGTTTTAGGAGAGTCATTACGCTCACTTTAAGTGTAGTGTAAGTATTTAGGGAATTTAGAAGAAAAGTCAAGGTATTTCGGTTAATTGTGTTTTTTCTATGTCAAAGTCTTATCCAAGCTGTAGGTTTGGGTGGTGAGCAGACTTTTTTCTATGTCTGATGATCTAGTGATGCTTTTACGTCTGAAAGGCTCGATGAAGACAGATGTTACTGAGAAAGTTAGGCTTAGAAGAGAAGAAAGTTTAGCCATCCATTTAGGGTTGCAACACCCTTGATGTTTATCTCTTACTAATAAAAGTTTCAAGAAATTATGTTATAGAAGAAGGCCAATTGTGCATGACAAGGGAGAATAATCTGGTACACATCTGTGGTGTTGGGCAGCATCATATAAAATTCAGCATTCCAAAGTTGCTTCTGAGTGGTGAGTAAGAGCACAGATTCATGGACAGTCTACGAATCTCCAACTACAGCACGCAGTGGATCCACCTCATTAGCTTATACAAACTGCCTGGAAAACCGTGCTTCCGAAGCTTCTTATCTTTCAGAGAAGGAACTGGACAAGAGGATTTGCATTTGAATGCCCTGTGCATTTAAGTGCTACTGTGAGCTTGAAATCACACAATCTCCTGAACTGTTTGTTCTTTGTGGTCAAGTATGTGTCTTTCGTAAGGTGTGTCATCAAATGTGACACTTCCCACTTTAGAGAGTGTGGCATAAGCTCTACAAACTCTTAGTACGGATACCCTTCTACGCCATCAAACTCTTCTACGTCATCTGCCAGACATGTTTTTATTGCTAGGTATGCCACTTGCTAAGCGTGTCATAGCATAGTTCGAATGATAGCAACCTTCTTAACTAATTATTAGGTTCCAGTTATGCTTTTGGAGCACACGCCTTAGGTATTTTGCTTCATCTTGTAACAGGATCCTACACTGAATTTGGGGAATTGTCATTTTCTGATTAGATAATACGTACAGTGGCTCCTCAAGACAGAGCCATTTCCCTAGACAATCTCTTCTTCCACAGGATGCTTTCATCTGCTTCTCCAGACGGCAGTATTTTCACTGGAATAGTCTACCAAATTGAGTGGGGTACTGACTTTGTAGTCTCCAGTATGTACTGATGATGGGCAATGGTGTCTCCTATTTATTGGAAGGTTACTATGCTAGAAGTGACTCCAATTTACTTAGTATTCCAACCAGTTTACTTAGTATATTTTTAAAATCATAATCACTTGAGAAAGGAACTTTTAAAAAATTTATTAATTCATTAATTCTTTATTTATTTTTTCCTTTTTTTTAATTAGATATTTTCTTTATTTACATTTCAAATGTTGTCCTCTTTCCTGGTCCCCTCCCCTGGAATCACCCTATCCCATCCCCCCTCCCCCTGCTTCTATGAGGGTGTTCCCTCATCCATCCATTCCTGCTTCTCTACCCTGGCATTCTCCAACACTGGGGCACTGAGACTTCACAGGACCAAAGGCCTCTCCTCCCATTGATGCCTGCCAAGGCCATCCTCTGCTACATATGCAGCTGGAGCCATGGGTCCTTCCATGTGTACTCTTTAGTTGGTGGTTTAGTCCCTGGGAGCTCTGGGGGAATCTGATTGGTTGATATTGTTGTTCTTCCTATGGGGTTGCAAACTCCTTCAGGTCTTTCAGTCCAAGAAAGGAACTTTTAAAAAAAATTACTTCTTCATTGAATATGAAATAATAAAGATGAAGGAATGTGAAGTAGTTTGTCTCAGTTCACATTCTCATGCTATGGGGCTATACTAGGATTTGAATTTGTAAGTTAGAAATCTGTTTGTCTGTCTGTTGCTTTTGTTGCTTTCAGTGTGGATTGTTGAGGGGAAGCCCTTCCATCAGTCTTGAGTTCTCAGAAGTAGTGTGATCTTCATTGTACCTGTCCAGGTTGATTGAGTCCAGAACAACCATGAAGGAAGACTGAGAGCAACTGAAATTGAGTCTGATGCACTTCACTGGCTATACTCATACTGATGCAGGCCCCGTTATCTACGTGTGGCTTTCTGCCCTGTAACACAGTAGTTAGAAGAAAGGACTTAAGAGGAGAGAGCCATTTTAGAAGTCTTTCTCTCCTCCTTTTCTCACAGAAATTAGAATATTATGGCTGGTGCCTCAACATTCCTGTGGTTGGAGTAGAGGTGGTAAAGCTAACTTCAGAGTATGTGAGATATTACAAGTCATGTGTGTGTGTGTGTGTGTGTGTGTGTGTGTGTGTGTGTGTGACTGGGTCTCATTCTGTAACCTTAGCTGGTCTGGAACTCACTCTGTAGATTTGTGTGGCCTTCAAAGTTATAGAGATATGCTTGCCTCTCTCTTCCAAGTGCTGTGATTAAAGGTTTGGGCCACCATATCCAGTCTTAGAAGTCTTATTATTGTATCACTTCTGAGCCAAGTATCTTGATTGGATTCCCTAAAAAGAGTCCAAGGTGAGGACCTGAGAGTGATTGTTGAGAGTATCCTTCAAGAAAATTAACATTGGCTGGGTGTGATAGCACATATCTTTGATTCATGGCACTTGGGAGGCAAAGGCAGACAGGATTCTGTGAGTTCAAGGCCCGCCTGGTCTACATAGTGAGTTCTGTGGCTGCGTAGACAGACTATGTCTCAAAAACAAAACAAATAAGTGAAAACAAAACCCAAACCCCCACAAGCAAAGAAAAACCAGAAAATTCACACTGGAATAGAGAGGGAACTAAAAATGAAGATATATCTTCAGTTAAAGGCATTTGAGGTATAGGAAGTTGTATGCTGGAGGAGCCTTCATCATGACTTGTATTTGAGACATGGAGTGATGGATTGTAGAGGATGCTGAGGGAAAGGATGATAAATGTCAAAGTGCATTGGCCCTCAGCTGAGGAGATTCTCCAGGTAATAGACACATCTATTGTGTTACATATTCCCATCTGTCAGCAGTGGCTACCCTGGTCCTAAAGGAGATCTGGCTGTAATATCAAGATCCAATGTCAAATGTAGCACATGAGTAGAAATAAATACTATATTTTTTATCTTCTTTTATTTGGTTTATATAACTTTTCCTCACTTAGGGGGAAAGATTTGATGATCAGTGTAAAAAACCCATCAGTAGGCAACTAAGCTTTCCTTGGCACTAACAGCAGATTGTGATGGGTTTATTTATAGACTAATCACACGTTCACTTAAGCTTCTCATCACAGTGATGGAAATGACAATAATTTGTTGAGCTGCTTTTCTGCTAATAAATGGTGATTAGAAATTGTTGTATTACTAGATACTAGTCATGTTTTGTAAAGGAGGAAGAAAGGAGCAAAAGTGATGAATGAAAGTGGTTAAAGAAGATGTGTAAATGGTATTTTTTGGTTAATGTTAAAAATACTTTAGCTTCCAGGGGTCTTTTCATGTACCAGAAACTCTATGGGCTTTGGGAAATGTGGATTCAAATTGATATTCTCCCCTCTGTTAGTTGCAGTCAGCTTCTCTGAAGTTGAGTCCTTATTCATAGAATTGTAGAAAGATTCAATAGGAAACTGCTCCAGAAGCTTGTTTTATAGATCTGGCATATAGTGGGTAGACAAAATGTAGACACCACTCAGTCAATAAAGATCCAGTCATTGTTCTAGCACAATTATTCCCTATGTAATACAGTGGAAAAAATATAGGATATAATATTTCAAGAGTAGATTAGCCTGACATGGTAGCAGCTACCTAATATAATCCCAACACCTGGGAAGATGAAGCAGGAGGATGTTGAGTTCGTGAGCAGTCTGGGCTATGTAACTAGACCCTGTTTAAAAAATAAGAAAAGGAGAAGACACAAACCCACCACACTCTAGAAAAAGTCACTACTGAATAAGTATTTGATCAAGGCAACCTACAAATATCTAATAGTGGCTAATAAGTGATATCTCTTATTATAAATCAATAGTCACCTACGATTTTGTCCAATATATGACAATTGAATAACTTCCCCAAACACAATTTTTATTAAGAGAAGTCTCATAAACCCCTTAGGAATGATCATATTAGGAATGGTATACTGATGTGGATGTATAGCACATAACAGAGGTCTGCCAGAAATTGATATGGACGTTGAATGATAATAATGTTGAATTACAGTATAAGTAAATTAGAGACTCAAAATTTATACATCAATAGGATTATAATTTTTTTTATTTTTATTTATTTATTTTTTTTATATTAGGTATTTTCTTCATTCACATGTACACTTTCCCTCTCCCATTTTCCCCTCCAAAACAAACAAACAAACAAACAAACAAACACAAGAACAAACCCCTTCTGCCTCCCCCCTCCCAATGCCTGTCCCCCCACCCTCTCCCACCCATTGGCCCTGGCATTCCCCCACACTGGGGCACAAAACCCTCACAAGGCCGAGGTCCCTCACTCCTATCGATGATCGAATTTGCAATCCTCCACCACATACCTGCTGCCAGTACACTCAATCCCACCCTGTATAGTCCTTGATTGGTGGTTGGGTCCCTGGGAACTCTGAGGGTATTAGTTAGTAATTGTTGTTTGTCCTAAGGGGCTGCAAACCCTTCAGCTCCATAGAACCTTTCTCTAACTCCTTCATTGGGGACCGTGTACTCAGTTCAATGAATGGCTGTGAGCCTCTACATCTGTATTAGTCAGGTATTGTCAGAGTCTCTTAGGAGATAGCTATATGCTTGTCCTTCCTTCAGTCTCTGCTCCATATTTAATCTCTGCCACTCCTTCTGTGGGTGTTTGATTCCCCTTTTTAAGAAGGAATGAAATGTCCACCTTTTAGTCTTCCGTCTTCTAAAGTTTCTTGTGGTTTGTGGGTCGTTCTTCCTGTATTCCAAACTTCTGGGCTAATAACCACTTATCAAAGAATGCATACCATGTGTGATCTTTTGTGATTGGGTTACCTCACTCAGGATGATACTCTCCAGATCCATCCATTTCCCTAAGAATTTTATAAATTCATTGTTTTTAATAGCTGAGTAGTACTCCATTGTGTAGATGTACCACACTTTCTGTATCCATTCCTCTGTTGAGGGACATCTGGGTTGTTTCCAGTTTCTGGCTATTATAAATAAGGCTGCTATGAACAT
>JADRCD010201720.1:0-27559 GCA_019843815.1 Montemys delectorum
TTTGTTTGTTTGTTTGTTTGTTTGTTTTGGAGGGGAACCTGGGAAAGGGAAAATGTACATGTAAATAAAGAAAATACCTAATTAAAAAAAAAAGACACTATAACAAGATAAACATAAAATTTATCAAATTTCCAACATACAATTACATTTAAAAGTTATTGTACTTTGGGCAGACCACAGTGTCAGGGTAGTATCTGCTTCTGAACCAAGGGAAGAAATGAATATACTCTGTGTCCATACAAATAAACACTAAAGAGCTCAGAATGTAACTGAACAACTTCCTTCAACAGTTTGAAAATATTTAATACTTCCACAAATCAGTTGATAACATTAATTATGCACACACTGTAAGACAGTAATGTCAATGTTGCTATCCCATCTCCTATATCCTACAGCAAGCAATTAAAATTTACCATGTCTTGATTTCTTTAGGAAATAAACATCACAGAGGTGATAAATGGCAATAAGTATATTCAAAGTTCTGCCAAGCATTCTCTAGGAACAACCTGTGTCAGAAATAGATGATTAAATGATGATCGATTTTAGTCATCTCTCAGAATATGAACCAAGATATAATATGCAAAAATTTTTAAAGAAATTCATAGTCACCTCAAATTTTAGTTTGAGTAACTAAGAGAATTAACTCTTTCTGAATAATAATGAAATGAGGAGTTGCAGGAAATATCTTGTTATTGTTGCTCCTCTGTGCCAAATTATCAGTGGCAAGTGCTGGAGGTCTCCAGAGTAGTTGGTGCTCAGAGAAGTACCATCAACCTCTGGAAAAGTTCTGGCTCTTCCTCTTAGTTGACAAACAGAACTAAATAATAAGACATTTTTCTGAAGATTGTTACAGGATAGTTAGTTGATCACACTGTAAACACTGAGATTGAAAACAAACTATTTCCACTTGTGGTGTGTCTTAGCCTCAGCACACACCCTTAATACAGGGGCTTTCTAATCGAATACTGTAAACAAGATGAAATAGTGTCGATCATAGGTCAAGAGGCAGAGCAAGTAGCCAGTTGAAAGGAAGCAAACACAGGATTACTGAGAAAAAATATTATACAGAGTAAGAGGGAGTCAGAGGATGGCTAGAGAGACATACAAAATATTGAAGGAAGGGACACTGAGTTTGAAGAGGTTGTTTGTGATGGCATAAGAAGGGGAGGGAGGTGGGTGGTGGGACATCAGCTGAGGAGGAAGGTCCGTTGGGTGCTTTCTCTGCCTCTCTGAGCTCTCAGGCTTTCACCACAGCTTCTGGCTCTGGTGTTTCCATTGGTAAAACTGAATGATTGAGATTTTATTTAAAAACAACAAAAGATACCACATTTCTTGGTTGCAAGATACAGAGAGATTAGTCTGTAAATGAACTGAATGTTTCTCCTTGCTGATGAGCTTTCATGCTGCTGGAGTTATATAGACTGTTGGGGGGGGGAGGGATGAGCGGTCTCACTGAGATGTGAGCCCCAAGAACTACATTGTCAACCTACTCAGCAAGGTGTTCCCGTTAGTGCAATAAGAGGTGAGAGAAAATGCCTAAGGGCGAGAGGACCAGGATGTATTCTGCAAAACTATATCTCCTCAATATAACAGGGAACTCAGTGACCACATCTGCACACTGACACCACCAGTCGACATACAAACAGGGATGGGGGAAATGTCACACCTAGAAAGAGAGCTATCAGCAAATTAATGGCTGCTATGAGAGAAAGAATCAGCCTTCTTCATGGGTGGGCGCCCTGATAGATTATTCAGTCCCCAAAACTTAAACCTAAACACATGTACACATGAGCAACTCTACATGAACGCAAAAGGTTGTATTTATATATAAATATGTGAGTCTCTGTGCCTGTCCATTCTTTCTTCCTTCCTATGGAAAGCATCTGACTGAGAACCACAGTGATGCCAAACGTAAGGCATGTAAGGCCTGTGCAGGCCAGGAGCTGAGGCCTTCCCTCCTCTTTAAAACTCAAAGAGTCTCAATGAGGGACTGTGTACACAGTTGGGTTATAGGCATGCGGGGGGAGGGGGCGAGTCTTAATAACCTTAATGGCAATAAGTGAGTGGCACCATTACCTGGTTTGTGGCCCTGAACAAGAGAGGGAGGTGGGCTGAAGACTAAGCGTGGATAAATTCAATCCTCTCTCCTATTAACTAACTGTGGGTGTGACATGACTAGGTGCTTCAAGCCCTTACAGTTTTGACTCTCTTCATATGATGGACTGTAACTTCGAATAGTAAGTTATAATAAACCCTTTCTCCATTAAATAAAAAGTAAATAAAAAGAGAACCTCAAACTTGGCATTTTGTTTACAAGTTTTCATATTAAAACTCCATTTTATGAGGAAAATTCTTACTTTTTCATTTCAAAATATATTTACTAATAATGCCTTTCAAAAATTTCTTCGACATAATTATCCAAATTTTGTTCATTCAATGTCTTAAGTCAACATTTTTCAAGACCTACTATTTGTCAAAATGTATGTTTCCCACTTCTGGTAGTTCCATGATTGCCATCCCCAAGGGAGGTTTGGAGAAGTAGGCTGCCATGGAACAACATCACCATCAACCAGTTTGATCACTGAGACACCAGTCTGTCCGCATTGGTGCCTACGCAGCTGAAAGGACCAAGTTCACCTATGTTCAGCTGCCCAAGGCTGGTGGAAGAATTATCAGAAAAATGCAGAGTTAAAGAAGAGCAGGAGGCCACCAGCTTGATCCACACTTCCACTTCTCTGTTCCTAAGATTCCGCTTTAAGAAGCACACATCATGTATTTTACTTGGCTAATGAACATCGAATGAATTCTGAACAGGAATCAGCTAGTCCTAAAATATTTCATGAAGCTAGTTTTAAAAATCTGCAAATGTTCAGTTGAAATAAGGGCTACCCTACCTAGAGACAGCAACCACTATTTTTTTTAATCATTTTTTTCCTTACATGGCTCTTCATGGAAGAAGAAAAAGAGAAATTATAAATTTGCATTTCCATTCAGTTACCGCCAAATTTCTAGAACTTAAAAAATATTAAGCATTTTAAAAAAAGGAAGTAGGAAAGACACACAAGATTTCATTATTTTTACTTTCTTATTTTTGTGTTATTCAGCACTTAAGGCCCTCTTACCAAGTTCTATAGTGTCCCAGAGTCACAGACACATCTTGCAAAGGAGTTTGGGACTTTTTATATTCTTTCTAATCATTCGAATTCCTTTAGCAGACTCAGGACAATGTAACTGTAACTGCACCAACAGCCTAACTTTCAAGTAACGGCTTTTTCTCATCTCTGATTGAGTAGAAAGGATATGTTTTATAAAAGCACTCTTAATAGTGGCAGTTTTTCTCTATCCCTCACAAGCTCCCAAATTAATAAGACTGAGACTATAAGATTTATTTCATTAGCTGTATAGCATAGTAGTGGGATAGTCATTGATCTATTCTAATCCTCTAAACTAATTTGTCTGTCTCCCAGCCAAAGTACCCAAAATACTAGCACTTATTCCATGATGCCTCTCCCAGACTCTCTCCTTAGTGAATCCCCTTTTACACCTCTCTCTCTCTCTCTCTCTCTCTCTCTCTCTCTCTCTCTCTCTCTCCCCCCCCCCCCGGCTGGCAGAAGTCCTGTCCTATTCTTTCCTTTTCCCAGACATTGAATGGTCAGATTTTATTGACAAGTCACAAAATAAATAGGGAGCAATGTTTACACAAACTAGAAACAGGAGATACTTGGAATAAGTATTACAATGCCATGTCCGATGGCAACAAGATATGGAGACAGAGAAATCAGCATTTGAATAATAAAATGATGATCTTAACCCATTGCACAAAACCATTATGCCCACACTGTTTCTCTATGGTGATCTACTCTTCCCTGAGACCCACCATCAGATTCCACAGTGTGAACAGTATCCAAATTAACTATGAACATTCCTTAAAAGAGTGGTATTGGTTGTTGTGCTTGTGTTTGAGGCAATTCATTCAAGGACTATGACATCAATTATACATTTAATTTTACATCAGTTATTTAGAAGTTAACTCCCTCATTCAATAAGCTTAATTTGTTTCTGTCTCCATAGTTGTCACTAGCCAGGTCTGTCTATCTACTTAGATAGTCCTGGATTTCATAAGACTGTACATTTACTTTACTGAAAATTAATGTTAAAATTTAAAGTCACTAGGTATATTGTAGAATCGGGTCTTTTGATTGAATGAATATCAAAACTGATAATCTTTCACTCATCTCTGTAAGCTGAACATACTATACATTAAGCTAATCCATGCATACATTTTTTTAAATTCATACTTAGTCTTTTTATCATTCCCAGGGTTTCTTTATTTTTGTGGGTATTATGCCAATTATTCAGCCATCATTTTCTCTGGAAATATTGCATTATTTAAATTTGTACATTAAGAAAATAATTCTTTCCTTAAAATAACATTTCAAAGTATAGTTAAAATCCCATAAACATAATTCATTGAAATTAAATTCTAATGAAAATATCTTATATATACTTTAACTGCTCTAAAATTCTTTTCTCAAAAACAGTGAGTGTAATGTCTTTACACAACATTCATTAGCATACATTTAGATCTATGCATGTAATAAAGCATGGAAAAATATTACCTGCAATTCTAATGTTTCATGATCCTGACTTGAGTCTTTTACATTGACTGAACTTGTTTTTTAATTATCACACAAGTATTGAGAATGTCGGCAAATCTTTCACTAGTTCAGGCAACATTTTCCTAATGAAGTTTCCCAAAATAAGTGTGTCAAATATGTACACACAAACACACACATGCAAACACACAAATAGAAGCACACACAAATATACAACACACATGTAAGTGCAAACATATATGCATATCAGTACATAAACAGAAGATATGCACAAGCACAAACAAAAATGTAAACACACATAAACACACAAACATATATGCTATACACATGCATATATACATACATACATATAAAGAAAGGAAATGCTCATTCTCACAGATGGCTTTAAAACATGAATGGTTTTATAGACCTCTGAAGCAGTGAATCTGCTGCAACCTCAATGTACTGCAAAATGAGCTAAGTTTCAAATCACACCTGGCCCTGCGATGCATCTTGATAGATGTATCTTTTCAAGATCGCTAAGGTAATATGGATTGACATTCCTTTTGATGAATCTCATTCAGCTTGTATTGGAGATTTAAATGCATTTAGACTTATACTTAAAAGTGACATAAATCTCCTTGAAAATGAATTTTGACATTGTCATAAGCAATTTTATCTTCTTTTTTATATTTTGTATGTGTTTATGCATTTGAGATGACTTTTACCTCTCTGAGAACACTTCTGAAATAGAAACTCAAAGGCTAGCTAATGAAATATGTAAATGCTCACATTCTCAATGTGGGAAAGACTCATTTACTGGGTAAAAGAAATCCAAAGTCTGTCATTGCACTAACTTCTCAAGGAAGAGAATGACAACTGAAACCTTCCATGGAAGTGTGCCATGTATAAACTATAATCAATATATGTGTTAACTCGTACAGTGGAGAATTTCTTTTCTTATTTCACAAAATGTGATTAGGTGCCTATTTAATGACTGATTCCTTCTCTGTCTCACATATATTGTATGAAGCTCTCATAGGAAAGTATGCTCCTTTCGATAAACCATACTGAGCTTTGCTAAACACATTTTCTGAAATTATATGACATAAAAAAACCTACAATGAAGAGTTATATAATTTAACATCCTACTACTGATTTTTCGAAAGTCACATGTACTTTACACTATGATTATAAATATGGTGATATATATGTACATATATATCATATATATATGATAAAAATGTTTTCATTCTACATACTGTGAGCTATATGACTGTTTGTGTAATTTAAACCATATCCTGAGTTCATTCCTCTTCCCAGCAGTGTTCCCAGGAGTAGTTTGACATTTTCTGCACATACTTTTATGACAATATTTTCCTAATGCCATGATTATATCAAATCCTCTTCACGGGTACTATTATACAGTCTTGGGAATGCAATGATAACTTATAATAGTATCATATTTTTAAGAAGTAATGAATATTTATACCCTTCAGCAATTTTATCTCACATTATACATCATTATAAAGGTTTTCAGAAGGAAGCCTCAGCACGAAGTGAACATGTGACTGGTCCAGACAAGCAAACTGCCCTCTCAGATGACATTTAATTTGTCTAACCTTGACCAAAGCTCTGTGTATAAACCTGCAATCCTTTGCCTTTGCAATGCTGTAGTCATTACAACGGCATCATGTTTGCTTCCATTTTTAATTTTTTTTAGATTTATTTTATTATTATATCTAAGTACACTGTAGCTGTCCTCAGACAGCCCCGGAAGAGGGCATCAGATCTCATTAAGGATGGTTGTGAGCCACCATGTGGTTGCTGGGATTTGAACTCAGGACCTTCAGAAGAGCAATCAGTGCTCTTAACCACTGAGCCATCTCTCCAGCCCCTGCTTTCTTTTTCTCAATATTTCAGTTTACACACAAGCATCCTTGAACATGAAGACTGAGCCTGTATTCTTAGTGGCATTTCTTCCTTTATAACATATTTTACTTTCTCAGCAGTTTAGGCACCTCAAAGAAAGTTGAGGAGATAGTGCAGGGATCTACTATGAAGCCCCATTCACCCACCCATAATACCACAGAGTGAGCAACTAATGAAAACTGGCCTTTATCTACTTCTGCAGCTGGAAAGTTCAAATTCAGGCAGAAACATTTTGCCTCGTAGGGTTCTTCCTGCTGTATCCGCAGCAACCATAAAAATGGGAAACCAGAATAAACTAACTAACCATGATATTTTATCAAGGTATTTGGGCAATGAATAAAGGTGGTGCCTTCATGGCCTACCTGTATCTCAAGGGCAACATCTGTTAACACCACACCAACAATTCCTGGGCTTTTTTGGAACATAAAATTCCCACTGTTCATCTATAGGTTAGCAAGTTGCTAACAATTGAAACATTGTAATCTGGAGGCAGGCCTTAAGACCAAGAAGTTCATGAAATTAAAAGATTCAGGATCAGATAACTCATAAAGTATCAGGAACTTCCTAAAACTTAAGATTTACAGGGCACTTCTTCAAGGCTATATAAGCAGTTACAATAGCTAGAAAAAGAGATTATTGTCCAGCCGATATTCCTGAAATTCATGTGCTCCAGAGATCACAACTTTCATGTGAATCTATCCATGATATGATGGGCTTATTAATCACTCAGCTGTCTGTTTCTATAATTAGCCTTTCACCCACATCCTAATAGATTCATTGGTTCACTAAGCTGACATTGGATGGGATCATTATTTGGTCTGTTGTCAGTGACTTCTCTGTTACCAAAGATAGGCTTAAGATTCATCTTGTAGTTTCAATTTTTGTATATTAGTTTTATTAATTTTACTTATTTAAAATTTCTAAAATTATTTTAATTATTTAAGCATTTCAAAATAGACATTTGTCCATGCAACTCATTTCTTCACTCTATGCGTCTAATCACTATTCTTGTGGGTACTTACAAACTGTGTCAATGAAATAAGTCAGAGTAGAGCATAATAAGTAAAAATAAATAAATAAAACTGATTCTACATTAAATTTTCCCATAAATGATTTCTGAATTTTTCCTAACATGTAAAGCTTTTGCATGTTTGTAAATATATTCATTTCCTGAGGAGTTAGTGAAAAATATAAAGGCAAAACCAAACAACCACAGAGAGATTAGCACTTTGTGTGCAGAAACCACATGTGACTTAGAATCCATGATGTCTGTCTGCAAAATGAGTCAGGCAGGACAGCCTTGCTCAAAGATCAACTGATACAGCAAGACCGCAGGTGTGCACTGACGGAAATGAGTTTCTGTTCCTGCTGGCTATAATAACAGCTACATTACAAAGCAAGGCTGATTAATATTACATTCTAACCATTAACAGTATAGTTTCCTTTATTCTACAATAACACAACTTTCATCATGCCTTTAAGCTCAACATTAGCACATATAAATACATATTACTGAATATGATTACCCTCAAATTTAAAATCCACTTGGAATTTCAAATTTCCATTTAATAATGTTGATCTTCTCTCCCAATATAGAGTCAGAAAGAAATAATCTTACTTAAAATGTAGTTTGAGTCAAATGTTCTCTGTTAGGACTGTAACACCCAATAAAAATAATACCTCTGCCTATACACTCATAAGTGCAAGATAGATATTTAAAGGCCAAACACAAAGGCCTTGTAGCATATTCCTTACACTGACAACCCTTCAACAAGTTTAACATTCTAGAGCTTCAAAGGACAATTTATTTATTAAAACTTATCCAAAGGATTAACTCACATCTCTCTATCTTATGTTCTGTGCATCACCATCTGGATGATGCAAGAGCAAGTTACTCATTGATTCTTTCCTTTTTAACATATGTTTTAATTAAAACATAATTACATCACTTCCTCCATTCCCTTTACTTCCTCTAATCTCTCCCAACATCCCTTCACATTACCTCAATTTGATGGTCTCTTTCTCTTTGATTACTATTACACACGCACATTCACTCGCTCACGCACACACACACAGATACATGCACACACATACATAAAAACAACCTGCTGAGTACAACATTGCTGTTTTTATACAGTTTCATGGCAAACCACTTTGATTGGACAAACAGTGGTCTAATCAAAATTAGTGGCTCATCACTGAGTGAGGCTAATTCTCCCTCTCTCAGAAGTCATTACTGCCTCCTAATTCTTTGCCAGGGGTGGGACACTGCAAGCTTTTCCTCCAGTGGCATTAGCATATCTATTATTATATGATTTTTCAGGTCTTGCTTTTGTAGCTATTCCTAGGAGACAGTGTCACAGTGGACTTCCTGGTCCTCTGGCTCTTGCTCACTGATTTTAATTTCCTTATACAATAAGGCACAACATTAGAGTCAACTTAAGTTCATATCTTTTTGAGAAATATGGCTTTTGAATATACCAGTACTTTTTATGAATTCTTCAATGTCTATTATACAGTCATCAAGAAATAAGTGATTAAACTAGGAGTCACCACAGAGCAACAGCAGTTTACCTAATAATACAATGAAATGCCCCTTAATATTTGCAAATAGCTACTGTGTTTCAAAGGAAAGTGATCTTGGATATTTATGTATTTTTAAGGAATCCCACTTAATTTCTTTGTTGCCTGAAGATATAGTACACCCTTATTTTATAGAAACAATTTTGAAAGGGTTTTTAATTAATTATATGAAAATATTTACACATTTTAAATATAAGATTTTTAGCACAATTCAATAACAATTCTGGTAGAAACATAAGTCTAGCATCTCATGTAGAAAAACATATTGCCAGATCATAGAGATGTTGACATTTGGTTTAGTGAGGGTAACTGTTGCTATGATGAGACATCATGACTAAAGCAGCTTAGGTAGAAAGAGATTTATTTGGCTTAAGCATCCATACTGAAGGAAGCCAGGACAGGAATTCAAACAGGGCAGGACCTGGAGGCAAGAGCTGATGCAGAGGCCATGAAGGAGTACTGCTTACTGGCTTGATCCCCTACATGGCTTGTTCAGCCTACTTTACTATAGAATCCAAGACCACCAGCCCAGGGATGGCACCATCCACAATGGGCTGGGCCCTCTGCCATGATCACTAATTAAGAAAATGGCCTACAGGCTTACCTATAGCCAGACCTTATTGAGCAATTTCTCAATTGTGGCTCTCTCCTCTCCAATTACTCCAGCCTGTTAACATAAAACTAGCTAGCACAGTAATGATTAATAAGTTTATATGCTCATATTTCAAACAGAGTCAAACACCTGAGGATAAGTTTTCTCTCTAGTAATTCAAATGTTTAAACATTTACTTCACAGTAGAAGTGAAGAGCAAAACCTGTGCATGCTTAAATACTGTGCATTCAGTCTCCAGTTGGGTAGGGAACAACGTGCTTTAGATTCTGAATAACTTTGTTTCTTAGAGTAGGTAGATAGACATAATGGGCTAGGCACCACTCATGCAAAGTTCCACTTAGAGTTGAAGGAATTTCAGATTTTTATTTTCTGATTAGAGAGATCTTGAACTATATCTAATAAGACATAAAAGAAAAATACAGTGGAATACATGATGAAAACTGGTATGAACATGGACTAAGGACTCTGTTTCTGTCTGTCTAATACTGCTCTATTGTCTTTCTGTTACATAATGGTATTTCTTAGGTATTCTTCTATTGGTTTCTGACGAGAGAATATGTTCCCCTGTCAGTGTTTAGTGTGCTTAATCTCCTAGCATGTCAAATATGCTGTAAATCACAGAAGTACTGCTTCCTCTAAATATAAATTATTTAATCTTCATAATCATTGTATAGTATTACACTTAGATTATTTTCAAATGGCAAAAAGAATTATTCTTCAAACGTATGAATGATACTTCTTTTATCATGATGCTCAGTAATACAGGAAAAGAAAATCACCCGGAGAATCAACACTAGAAGCATCTCAAGATAAAGGCGGAGATGGTGCATTCATGTCAATCACTGGGTATCCAAGCATACTGTGTTCCTGAGTTATTCTCTGCTGCGTGACACGTTATCTTGGTCAAGTTCTAGCTCCCACCCTGACTATTTCCCAAACCCCATGTCTCTCTGTTGTGAAAGCTCAGATATCATCATGCCTTCACCAACTTGGTAGCTCCTCCCAGGGCCCACTGAAATTTCATATGTTTAGAAAAACAAACAAACAAATAAACAAAACCTCACCTAAAACTCTTTGCTTTCTGGATTGTATTTTGTAAAATAAGCCTTCAATAAATATTTGCTAGAAATCAAGTTGAGTGTGTAGCAAAAGTGAAAGTATTGAAGCATGAGAGCTTTGTTAGCTGTTAATGAAATTGGACTTTGTAATGAAGATAATGGGAATATTGACTTTTACATAGGTCTAGGATTAAGATCACTTTAGCATGTCAGCACATCTTGTGAGCTTAAAAAGAATGGACTACTGGAGGTTAAGCTAGTAATAAAAAGCTAAGATGTACAGAGATTGAGACTAGACTATTCTTCTGGCAGCTATTTGGAAAATCATTTTGAAGAGCCTTGCTTTGGGTGACAATTAAAAATGACGCACAGATCTTTTCAAAGCCAATACAAATACAATGGAGCCAATTCTCCATCTGAGGTCCCTCTTTCCAAGTGAGTTCAATTGATACACGAAGCTATACTATGACATAAATAGCGATAGCTTCTATTTCTGTTTTCACTAGAATACATTTATAATTGTTTACCACAAGTTGTATGTAGCTTAATAATGTTCTGACATATGAATGATCCACATGAAGAAACCAACCAATGCTGCTATGAGTGCCAAGATGTTGGAAAAATTGTTCAGTCTGTGCAGCATGTGACTCCTCAAAAGTTTTCTCAGGGAAAAAAGACAAAAGCCACTTTCCATCTCATCATCTTCAAGTACAGAGTCACAGGGACAGCAGCTTGAAGTCATTATTGAGATAACATTCCTATAAAGCCTGTTATTTTCAGAGTGCCAGTGTGGAGTACATTCAATAAAATTTTAGAATTCTTTAGTACAGGAAAGATTTCATCTCTTCATCTAAACCTTATTGAGAAAATCTACTTGAGACGTCTGCAGGAGATACTTGTACATTCTTTCTCGGGAAATCCTCCCTAGCTCGAGCTATGAGAATACTGGGGTAAGAACACATATTTATTTCCCTGTAGCTCAGTAGATGTGGGTTCCGGTTTATTCTAACTCTCCTGGTGCCAGATGTACAGCAGACAAACCCTTCTATTATCTGTGTGTAGTCTCTAGAGTTAGAAATATCACTCATTTTTCCCTGTGATTGTATCTAGCAAAGAGAGGATTTGATAGAGAGAAAGAGAGAGAAATTAAAGTAGGGGTGTATGAGATGATGTCCAGGTGAGGTGGCAGGTGATTGTGATCCCTTGATTGTGAAAGTGAGGCGTGGCCATAGTTAAAGCACTATCCTCTGAGCTCCCACACTGGGGAGACTGAGCTTTTACTCCAAGCTGATCTTTCTGTCAGCACCACTATGTACTTCCACAGTCTTAGTGAGCTATTTAGCTATCCTAAACAATGAATTTTCATTAAAGAAATGTTCCTAAAGACGTAATAATTCTTCCATAAAAAAGCTTCAACTGCCAGTTTATATCTTCAGAATCGTTAAACCTTTCTTTGCTGGTCCTGCCCCTACCAGAACCATCATATCATATTTACCAAATTGCAGTGCAGTTGCCAATTTAAAACATATGCATTGAGGCACCTTCAAATTTTTAATAATGTTCCCTTTCGTTGGCAGGAATCTACCAGAATTCAGCAGTGCTGGCTGTTCCTCTGACTTCACTAAATAACATCTGAGATTTGACTTATCAACTGGTTGCTGCTCAGCACTTGAGAGCAACATCATGGCATCCTCTACATCCACAAATATTCCCAAAGCACTCAGACCTGACATCAACTGTCATCCAAATCTAGGATGTATGGGCACGAGGAAGGTAGTCTTCATGAGACAAAGAAATGTCCAATGCCAGTGTAAACTTTGGGACATTTTATGACTAAAATTAATAAAGAAACAAATTTAAAAGGGTTCTTTAACAGGATCTCATAAATTGTCAATTGAAACGTTAAATTTCAAGGAAATCAGTGTTTTTCATTTGCATGTTTGCAATTGAATTTGTGCTGATTATGTGAATGTCAAAGATTCTTATCTCTTTTCTTATCTCAGGAAAGATTGAAAATTATGTTTCTTGTTGGTGAACAATTTTAAATATATAAATACTATATTCCTTCAAAGAAATACCAGCACTCATTTTCCTAATTACATATTCATTTATATAGTAACAGTCGTTGCCATTATTCAAGAAATTATATAGGGGTGTCATGGCATAATTGTAAGAGACTAAGAAACAAATTTTCTATATTAGTTGCTCCAGGGTGGGAGTGAGAAACACAAAGTGGAAGAAATGGGGAGAAACATGAAGGCTTTAATACTGAAACTCCTATCCTGTGAGGACATTATTCCGTGACATATTGAAAACGCTGAATCCAGGTGGATATTAAGAAAAATTGCTAGTTAAAGGGAGTATTAAAAGGAAAGTATAAAATTATTGAACTAATTATTACTTTGGTTGATTAAACACGTCAAATAAGCACAGCACAATGAATTTTAAATTTTAAATGCCCTTAAATTACAGATCACCGTCCACTATAAAAGCTTGTGGTTAAGTAAAAGGGCTTTCTTAAATTCTATTGGTAGAGTATAAAGTAATGTTTTTACAAGGATGACAGTCAGGAAACCCATCACAAAGCAATGCTTGTATTTTAACTAAGATTCCGAAGATCTAGGGAAAACATAGAGGATGTGACACCTAGTTACAACATGCTCAAAGGTTTGTGATGGGGATTCCTTATGAAACGATACTTTCTGGAGAGTTGTAGTTATCAGGAACCACCGAACACATTCCACAGTATGCAACAATTTAGATAGAAGTATTTTTTTTTTTAATTAGGTATTTTCTTCATTCACATGTACACTTTCCCTCTCCCATTTTCCCCTCCAACACAAACAAACAAACAAACACAAGAACAAACCCCTTCTGCCTTCCCCCTCCCAATGCCTGTCCCCCCACCCTCTCCCACCCATTGGCCCTGGCATTCCCCCACACTGGGGCACAAAACCCTCACAAGGCCGAGGTCCCTCACTCCTATCGATGATCGAATTTGCAATCCTCCACCACATACCTGCTGCCAGTACACTCAATCCCACCCTGTATAGTCCTTGATTGGTGGTTGGGTCCCTGGGAGCTCTGAGGGTACTTCACCACCTCATAGGATTTCATGATTCAGAGCTATCACAACAACATTCCCAAGCAGAGGAGTGGCACACTGCAGTCTTGCAAACCCCACTCCTGCTGGTGTGAATAGAGGTGTTCGTTTCTACATTAAATGACCCCACACTGTTCTGCTCTATGACTTTGTCAGTGTTGCAAAGCTTTGCCTTCCCCCGCTCTTTAGCTAATGATCCTTATTTTCCACAGTCAGCAAGCTTAGTTGAAATACCCACTTCCTTTTAAGATGTGACTGTGATTTTCAGTGACCTTGGGAAATGTGTAACCCAATATACTGGAATTGTATGTAAAATTAGAATGTAGCAAAGCCTGGAAGGAGTTGAGAAGAACCCTGCGTGTAATGATAAGATCTCAGAGAATGTTGACTGGAGACATTTTTAACCTCAGACTATGTTCTTCCTCCACAGGATTTGGGTCACATTATCACCTACTGCAGAGTTATCTTGATAATTTGATGAGATAACATATTTGAAAACCTTGTAAACTATGAGATTGAATACAAATGCACCACAGGGTTGCTATCAGCATTATCAGAACAAGGCTGCCATCTAATGGCAGCCAAGCAGTGCCTAGCACCCTAACTCAGCCCAGCAGTAAAAGAGAACAAAGCCAGCTGATGAAACCTCAAAGTGATAATTCATGTCACAGTTGCATATTAGTTAAGTGTGATGAAAACCGTGAATTCCGGGGAACCTATTGCTGTTGTTCTTTGTTACAACGTAAAATCATTGAGAACTTTTATATATTGCAAACAATAGGTAAAGAGTTTCACCCACAACACTGTAATTTAACCCTATATTTAACCATTTCTCTAACTTTCTAACTTTTTAATCCTTGACAAAAAGATCTTTTAGGTCTTCCTTCACTCATCCCTGAGAGAATATAAATATATTCTGGGAAAACAAATGAAATACTAAATAAGATAGTAGAGTGTGTTTATAAATTATATCCTCAACAAATCCGAAAAGGACTCTGTGCCTGGTCGGACACTTTGCACAGATATATCACAAATCTGATATTTCTTCAGCTTCCCTGTATATGTGAATATGTGTGTGTGTAAAGCAATAATTATGTATGTATATATGTATATATATATATGTGTGTGTGTGTGTGTCCATTTGTGTATGCACAAATACATATAAATATGTATCTATGTGTATGCACAAATATATAAATAAAACTTACTTAGTCTCTTATTGCTCTGTATGTTTGTATGATTTCAGAGTTGACTGCTTTGTATTGGATAACCATTTTGGAGGCCAACTGGGAAAGACTGATTCTCCTTTTCGCAAAAGTCATTAGTTGTCTATAGTTCTCTGTCTAGAGGTCAGACATTATGACATTTTCCCCCTCTCTCCATGCTCATTGTGACTATTGCTACTATCATTATTCAACTTTTATTTGCACAGCTATTCCTAGGAATCAAAGTAAACAGCATGCTTCCTGTTCCTCTGGCTCTTGCATCTTTCTGTTCCCTTTTCCATTAAGTTTCCATAGGCTTAGGTGTACGAGTTATAATGCAGAGGTAACTCCTGGTCCTTAGCACCCACAATCCTTTGTTCTCAGCATTGTTGCAATTGTGGTTTTCTATAATGGTCTCTGTGGTGGGCTGAACTACTCCCATGGACTCATATATTTGAATAATGGGGAATTGTTTAGGAATAATTAGAATAAATGGAACACTGAGCCTTGTTGGAAGAGATACATCACCAGTGATGGGCTTTTAAATTTCAAAATGTCAAATTCCCAGTTAGCATGTTATCTTCCCCCCACCTTGTAGTTGTACGACCCCAGGTATTACTCCTTACTATCCTAGTTCTGAACCATGATAGGACCATCATGGACTTAACACTCTGAAACGGTAAGCAAACACCAACTCAATGCTGCCCTTTCTGTTCGAAGTTTGTTGGACTTGTTTTGTTTTGTTTTAAGACAAAGTCTCTCTGACTATCCTGGAGCTCTTTCGGTAGAACAGCTTGGCCTTGAACTTTGAGATTGTCCTGCCTCTCCTGCTGAGGGCTAGGATTAAAGGTGTGTGCCAACACTGCCCAGCTAAATGCTCTCTTTTATAAGCTGCCTTTGTCTCTTCACAGCAACAGAAAAGCAACCAGGTCTCCATTTTCTGAAAAAAGAAGCATCTTTGATCAGGGCAGTTAGCTACATTGCTCTGTATCTGCATATAACAATATGTTTAAGAATGTAGTCAGGAATTAGTAGGCAGACGTTGATTCTCTTGCCAGATCCATAATCTCCCTAGCTCCAGGTAGTCGGTTAGAACTCTAGTTTGAGACATGATTGCCCTCCTGTTGAGTGGGTCTTAAGTGCAATTAGACAATTGTTGGTTACTAGGAAATATAAGTGTCACTATTGCACCTGGATGGATATCATGCTAATCTGGTCATTGCTGTAGTTCATAGGCCTTGCAGTTGGATGAGATTATTAATTATCTCTCTTGTCAACTTGCACAGTACTTTATGTTACTATGGAAACTAGACAGTAGGAGAAACAATGTAAGGTTAGATACAGCTGGAATACTATGAATGATGTGCCCGAGATGTTCAGAGTCTTCACAATAAGGACTTAATCTTCAACCTCTGAGAGTCATCCAAGGGCAACAACAATTGCTGATGCTGTTTGGGGGGAAATTTGGACTACGAAAACTAACGATTCAAATGGAAGTTTCTCACGTCTGGTAGTTTTTTGTTAAGTAGTCTATGGCTCTTGGGAGGACCATTGTCAGCCCAAGTAGCATGGCTTTGTACACATAGTTATTAAGTTTCAAAATATATCTCCAAAATTAAGTGGTACAAGTTTCTGAGTTTTACACAATCTAGTTGAAGGTACCCTATGCCCATTTCTTTTGATCTAGATACCTCACAGCCCATATAAACTTAGAGCTGATTTTTACAATATCCCTGAATTAATGTTGTAATTCTTTATACATTGCCATTCATATTAGCAAAGCCACCAGGGCTTCATCTCAACTCTGCTGTACTTTATCCATTCAAAATTAATAACAAATTACCTTCTTAATTAATAGTCACAGGAGGAATTCCTAACCCACAGAAGAATTCTTATAATGATTCTCATCAAACTCAAAAATATTTAGCAACTACCTAATTAAAGTCTAATTGATATAGGTGGGCCATTTCCTCCATTTGTTTGCAGACATACACCAAAACCAATGTTCTGAGTACTTCAGAAGCAAAACCAAAATAAATAACAAAAGTAATGAACTCCAATACCACCTAACTCTTGCATTTTTTAATCAAAGAATATTAATAATTTAAATTTATTTTTAACTAAGTATCTCATATTTAAATGGTAAAACCAAAACCAATGGTAATGTAAAGCAACAACTCGTGTTTTTTATCAAACATTAATGAGATTTGTTTCTAGTGTTCAAGGTATTTAAATGAGAAATGCATTCCTTCTCAGATATATCACTATCCTAAGTAGGTTGTATAGTATTTTGGGCAATTAACTAATGTCTAGAGAAAAAAAATTTCAGGAATTTAATTAGAATTGTTTAATATAAAGAAATATTTCAGGTTTTAAAATAACATGTCTTACTTTGTCAATATTTAATACAACCAACACATTACTTTATATGAAAATAAGAAAAACTATTTAAATTAGAAAGCTTATTCTGAAATAAACTATAGTAGTGATGAATTATTCAAAACTGAGTATCCCTGAAAAACAACCAGTGGTAAGAAAAAGTACTTACAAAAGATTAAGATTGATTAAATTTCAAGGGCTAAAATCAAACTGTATTGGGTTCCTGCTCTAGCCTATGTATTCAGAAAAGCAAAACACATTGGTTTCAAACATACCTCAGTCACTCAGGCTCATATTTTGAGATGAATGTAATCACAGAGTGCTACAAATGGAGAACATGGTTCAGAAATCCTGACTCATTCAGATCTGTCAGATTTCAAGATGCCAATACTCTACACACACATACACATGCATACACACACACACACACACACACACACACACACACACACACACACTTGCAAATAACATAAATGAATATACACATTGTGCCTAAATCATTTCAAACCATTATTCTGTCCCTCCCAAATCGTCCTTCTCTTCCATTCTGTCTCAAATTCATTATATCTTCTATAACGTGTGTCGTAAGATAGACAGACAGAGAGACAGACATAATTTATTGAAACCCATTTAGTATTTCTCACATGTACTATTTGGCACTGCATGACCTATCCATGACTCATCGCTAGAGAAGTCCAATTGTTCCTCTCTCAGTAGCCATCATTGCTTATAGCTCACCTAGAGATGGGTTCTTGTGAAATTTTTCCTACTGACATTGGGATGACAACTACTGTGACCACTATACAGTTTGTTTAGAGAGTTATACAGCTCAGATTTCATGAGTTCAAATTTCCTGTCACATCCAGAAGACACTGTTATATCAGGCAACCTGCTCCTCTGGAACTTACAATTTTTCTTCCTTGTTTTCCATGATTTTTCTTGAGCCTTAGCTGTGGTTGTGTTGTACATGTGTCAGTTGGGGCCAGGCAACATGGGGTCATGCAGCAAGAGGGACAGACAGCCCACCTTATGTATATATCTCAATGCTAAGGATTGATCTAGGGTTTATTTACACTATATTATCTATCTCTGTATATTCACTCATAAGAATTTACCCTAATATTATACAATAGTAAAAATGAATGCTTTCTTCATTGCTTTTAGTTTTGCTTGTTGTACTTTTCAATAACGGTCTTATTGAGAGACATTTGAAGTGGTTCCAACATTTTATTACTACAGACATGTAAATGAGTATTTAATATGTATACATTACTATTTAAAAGTTTGGCAGTTTCACAAGTTTGGATATTAGAGGTGAAAATTATGTTATCTGAAAAATATGTTATGGTACATTATATGTGTCTAACAACACACATGTTTACTAAATATTGACTAATTCTCCTTTAAAAGGCTCCTTTCAAAAGGAATATTTTACAGTGTTCCCCAGTATGTAACTATTAGGACAACTACACATAAAAGACAAACTTTAGAAGTTATCTTCATAGTACACAATAAAAATTTACACTTACAAAAAGATAGCTGTCAAACCAACTGCAGATAGAATGTTCTCAAAATATTTAATCACAATATACAGTGGCAAACTAAAATAGGGTACAAGAAAATATAAACATCACTATGGTCTGATTTTTAAATTTACAATATATTAAGTGGGCATAAAAATGTGGCATGTAACAAACATCTCAAAATACAGCTGATAATTAATACAGAGGGTAAAATTCACATGAGTTAGACATAGGAACAACTGAATACCACAAAGTCACCTTTCCTAGCTCATTCCGTAGACTCAAGGTTTTAAAGCTTACCCTAACACTATTGAGCTTTAATATAAAAGTAATAATGTAAGAATTTTCACTAAAAAAACCCACAATTTTTTCAAATCAAATTTCCAAATATGAATATGATTAGGTCATATAAAGTACATTAAATGAAGTATTTTTTAAATTTAGAATTACAATATTTAATATGAATTCAAACTATTACAATGTGTGCTTTCTTAGTTTATGTGATATGAATTTTACTCTCATATAGTTGTAAATGTGTATTTGAGGGTATGCTTTGGCTGCTATTCACTATCAACATTCAAATCAACATTACAATATCAGCATTAATCTATGTTGTTAGGGTTCTTATAACTAAAATTTAGAATAGCAAATATAGACCACTAATACTTTAATTTATTTGAAAGTAAACAATGAAAAATGGGATGGTAGCCATTATATTGTTCCCCTTAAAATATAAAATATTTTATAAAATTAATAAAATACATTAAAATAATAAAATAAAATATAAAATATTAATGTTTTAAATTGTTAAGTATTTAACTGGAGCATTTATTAAAAAACATTTTTGACAAGATGGTCATTTTTACTATATTAGTTCTACAATAGATGAGCATGGGAGATCTTTCCATCTCCTGCCGTCTTCTTTGATTTCTTTCTTCAGAGACTTGAAGTTCTTGTCATACAGAACTTTCAATTGCTTGGTTAGAGTTACGCCAAGATATTTTATTTTATTTGTAACTATTCTGAAGAATGTTGTCTCCTTAATTTCTTTCTCAACCCATTTACCCTTTGTGAAGAGAAAGGCTACTTATTTGCTGGAGTTTATTGTATATCCAGACACTTAGCTGAAGTTGTTTGTCAGCTGTAGGTGTTCTCTGGTAGAATTTTGGTCGTTGCATATGTATATATAACATATCCTTTTCAAATAGTGATATTTGACTTTTTCCTTTCTGATTTGTATCCCTTTGACTTCCTTTTGTAGTTTAACTGCTCTAGCTAGAACTTTGAGTACTACATTGAATAGATAGAGAAAGAGTAGGCAGCCTTGTCTGGTCCCCAATTTTAGTGGAATTGCTTCAATTTCCTCTCCATTTAATTTGATACTGGCTGTTGGTTTGCTGAATACTTTTCTTAACAAAAGCAATCAACAGATTCAATGCAATCCCCCATCAAAATTCCAATTCAATTCTTCACAGAGACAGGAAGAGCAATTCTCAAATGCATCTGGAATAACAAAAAACCTGGGATAGCAAAAACAATTCTCAACCATAAAAGAACTTCTAGAACTTCCGTGACCTCAAGCTATACTACAGAGCAACAGTGATAACAAACTGCATGGCATTGGTACAGAGACTGACAGGTAGATCAATGGAATAGAATTGAAGACCTAGAAATAAACCCACACACCTCTATTCAGTATCTAGATTATTATGAAAAGCTGTACTTAATGCTAATTAATTGTCTTTATGATCATGATGCTGTGGGCATTTTTTCAATTCTTACCTGGGGGTTGAAGATTCTGTTCCTCTAAAAATTCTAAATCAAGCATTAGATCATCTTCATCCAGTTCACAGGATCCCAAATGATTTAAGACATCCTGAAAGGAAAGGAAAACTGATCAATGAGAGAAATCGCAGAGGAGTTAAGGGGCAAGTGCAGGAGCCATGAAGCTAGACATTGACTAAGGAAATCAGAGACAGGTCCTGTGACTTCTAATTCTAACAGTCCAATGAAATACTTTAAGAATTTTCTAAACTTAAACTTCTTCTATTGTTTGCTTCCCTTAGTTATTCTTGCATTTACAATTAATAACATACAGTTTTCAATTGTGCAGCATATGAACCAAAGATAGGCAAAAATAAGAAACAAGTATCCAGCATCAGAATAAAACTGGTTGTTTTCACACAAAACAAAACAACAAAACTCACCTATTTTAACTGCCATAAAATGATTGATGTTTGCATATTTTCAAAGCATGTAAAATTCCATAAACACAGATGCCTATAAATTAACCCTTCATTTTATTTTTTCTACTGTTTCTAGTTCTTGGTCACATTATCAGGGCATTAAATAGATTCTGTCTCATGAAGAAGACCTCAAATATGATTTTAATATTGGTTGATTAGTCCCATAACATTTCTGTCACTACATCAGCATATCTTGCTGTCAGGTTGCTGTTATAAGTTGAAGTGTTGGGCTGGCGAGATGGCTCAGCGGGTAAGAGCAATGACTGCTCTTCCAAAGGTCCTGAGTTCGGGTCCCAGCAACCACATGGTGGCTCACAACCACCCGTAATGAGATCTGACGCCCTCTTCTGGTGCATCTGAAGACAACTACAGTGTATTACACCTGAGCGAGCGGGACCATCCTGAGTTCAATTCCCAGCAGCCACATGATAGCTCACAGCCATCTGTACAGCTACAGTGTTCTCATACACATAAAATAAATAAATAAATCTTTAAAAAAATAAGTTGAAGTGTTTGTAGTTGGAGTAAGTTATTGATTTTTAAGTTATATTACCGAGTGATAAAATGAAAACAGCATGGTATCAGTACAAAAACAGACACATTGATTCGTGGAATTGAATTGAAGACCCAGACATAATTCTTCATGCTTATAGATGACCATTTTTTTACATAGAAGCCAAAAATACACACTCGAGAAAGGACGCCATCTTCCGCATCTGGTGTTGGTCAAGGTGGATACCTGAATGTTGAACAACAAAAATAGATCCATATTCATGCACAACAGCTGCTACTACCATCCAAGCAAAGTTGTAGCCTACATAATAGGGAAAATAATTATATCTGAGGTATTTTTCTGTAGGAACCTAGTTAAATAAGTAGCCAAAAATATTTTGAAGAGTGAAAGAAATTTATTTCTAGCATATAACCAACTTTTAAATAATTCAAGAAAGAACGCTTTATGTTTTAAGCTTCTAGATCATGGTTTGTACTGCATCCTTCCCTTCTGGTAGGAAACCCTCCACTAAAATACCATGCTCAGAGATTCTGTCGTGAGCCAACACAGTGAGTGCTCTCGGTAGACGGTCCAAGATCACTCTCTCAACTACCTCAGAGACCAGAGCCCTTCTCAAAGGTGAAAAAACGGGGGTGGGGGAAATTGGCCTGGTCATCAATATTGTAAGAGGTAAAATACCATCCATGAAGGGACTGTGCATGGGGTTTTATACAGGGTCTTTAGATAGATAAGACCACCCAAGAGTACTTCTGATATAACATCTATTGAATAAACTTCCTGATTCCAGTTCCCTGTAGTTCTCAAGTCTCAAAGACACTGATGATTTTTAATCTTTTTTTTTTAATTTTTTTTACTTTTTATTGTTTAAATAATACAATTTACATTCCAAATGTTTCACCTCTTCCCAGTTTCCCCTCCAAAAATTCTACATTCCACCCCCCCTTCTTTGCCTCTGAGAAGGTACTTACCCACCACCCTTCCCACTCTCATGTACCTCCCCCCCAATTCCCCTTTCCTGGGGCATCAAGTCTCTACAGGATTAAGCACATCCTCTCCCACTGAGGCCAGACAAGGCAGTCCTCTGCTACATGTGTGCTGGGGGCCATAGACCAGAACATGCATGCTCTTTGGTTTGTGGCTTAGTCTCTGGGTGCTTCTAGGAGTCCTGGTCAGTTGATACTGTTGGTCTTCCTACAGGGTGGCAATCCTGCCCCTAACACTTCCACAGGAGTTCCTGACCTCAGTCCATTGGTTGGCTGTATCTGCACTGGTCTCAATCAGCTGCTAGTTAAGCCTCACAGAGGATAGCCATGCTAGGCTCCTGTCTGCAACCACAACATGGCATCAGTAATAGAGTTGGTTTGGTGCCTACCCAGGAGATGGATCTCAAGTCGGGCCAGTCACTGAATGGCCATTCCTTCAATCCCTGCTCAATTTTTATCCATGCATTTATTTTAGAGATCAACAACTCTGGGTCAATAATTTACAAGGTAGGTTACTGGCAGCATCCCCCCACTGGGGGCCCTGTCTATCTACTGGAGATGGTTTCTTCAGGTTTCATCTCTCCTCTGTTGGGCATTTTGGCTAAGGTCATCCCCATTGAGTCCTGTGAGCCTCTCACTTCCCCGGTTTTGGGGCATTTTCTACATGTTCTCCCTGCTCTCCTCCCCACAGCTACATATTTCCATTCATTCTTATGGCCCTTTGGGCTTTTCTCCAGATTCCTCCCATACCTGATCATGATGAATGGGTGTAAAAAGAGATTAGTTTTTTAATAGGATAATTTGCTACCACAATTGAGTTTTGGATCTTTCTAGACATCCAGGGAAGAAGGGTCTCAAACTATTCTGTGTAGGAACATGAAAGTCACACACATGGGTGACAGAAAAGAAATCCACCAGTCAATTAATGTTAATGACTGCATCTCAAACAAAAAGTGCACAATGGTGTGCTGCAGGCTTCTGATAAAACAAAACCAAAATCAGAATGAACCATGGCAGCTAAGTGATGACTAAGCAGCAACAGTCCCTCATCTCCTAGTAGGTGTACATGCAAAATAACAAAGAAATAATGAGAAACCATGAATATTTAATAATGTTGATACAGAGCTCTATACATCTTAATAACAGGAACATTATTGGGTATTGCTAGGAACTAAACATAAAAAGAATCATTTTATACGAGGGCACTGCAGTATTGCACAAAATTAAAAGGCCGGATTGAACATCTTTAAAAAGGCATGAGAGCACCGGATAAGTAGAGTTCAATTATAAAATGAAAGTCTTAAGTAATGGCCACAATTTTGCATTTATATTTTTTCTGAATATACAACAAATACAAATGACTAAATAAAAACTCATCAAAAACTAACACCAGTAGATTTATAACATGCTTTCAGTTACTAATAGAGAATGGTTATTAAGTACTGAAAAATATTAAACACAGACATAAATATTTCTCAAATACCAGGAAAATTAAAACTTTGACATCTAGAAAATGCAACAGCAAGGAAACCAAGGAGAAGAAATATGAATGTCTGGTTAACCTATGAAACCAGTTTCAGGGAAAACATCTTGATTTGTATTAGATGTTTAGTCAATAGAGTATTGTTTAAAACTGTCACAGGATGTTGGTACCCTACACAGAGACTTTTCAGTTTCATAAAGTCACATTCACCAATTGTTGGCCATAATGTCTGTGCGATCAGAGGTCTGTCCAGCAAATCCTTCCCTGTGCGAATAAATTCAAGCAGATTCTGTGCTTTCTCCTCAAAAAAAAAAAAAATGTGTTAGCATCTCTTATGTTAAAGTGCTTATCTATTTGGAGTTGAGTTTTGTGTAGAATGAGAAATAATGATGGAGTTTCCTTCTCTCCCATGTATCTATCAAGTTTGACAAGTACCATTTGTTGAAGATGTTGTCTTTTCTCTGATGTGTATGGTTAGTTTGTTTGTCAAATCTTGTATGACTGTAGGAATGTGAGTTTGTGTGTAGGCCCTCGTCTATTCTGCTGATTAATGTGTGTATTGTATACTAGTATGATATTATTTTTATTACTTGACTCTGTAATACAAGTTGAAATTTGGGATTATACTACCTCAAGCAGTGATTTTATCATTCAGATTTAGTTTAGCCAACCTGGGTCTTTTGTCTTTCCAAAGAAATTTGAAGGTTATTTTGTGTGAAGAATTATGTTATAATTTTGATGGGACTCATTTAATTTGTGCATTGCTTCTGTTTTAGTAGTCATGTTCACAATATTATCTGTACCAAATCATGATCATGGAAAGCCATTCCATCTTCTGATATCTTCCAACAATTTCTTTCTCTTCACTGTACACCATTCTCACCTCAGTTAGATTTATTTTAAGACATTTGGGGGTTGGATTATATGGGATTGTTTCGATAATTTCTTTCTCAGTGTGTAGGTCTACACAGAGATATACCATATGATTTAGGTATACCACTTCTGGGCATATATCCATATGATTTTATGTCCTATTAAAGAAATAATACTAGCATATCGTGTGCACTGTCGATTTATTAACCCTTCCTCCTATTTTTCCATAAGAGACCCCAAGCTCCATCCACTGTTTGGCAGTGGGTGTCTGTATCTTTTTGAGTTAGCTGCTGGGTGGAGCCTCTCAGAGAACAATTTGCAAGCATAAAGGAGTATCATTAATAGTGTTAGGGATTGATGCTTGCCCATAGAATGTGTCTGTAGTTGGGTTGGTTACTGGTGGGCCATTCTCTCAGTCTCTGCTCCATTGAACCACCAACCAAAGAACATACATGGAATGAATCTAAGTCTTCCTGGTCATATGTATCAGATGTGCACCTTGGTCTTCATGCAGGTCCTGAACAACTGAGGCAGGGTCTATCCCAAAAGCTGTTGCCTGTATATGGGATATGTTCTTGCTGGGATGCCTTATTCAGTAGGAGAGAAGTGCCTAGCCTCACAGAGACTTGAAGTGCCAGGGTTGGGGAGATACACAAGGGGAGCCCATCCTCATCCTACTCAAGGAGAAGGGGATGGAGGGATGGGGGAAGAATCGTGGGAGAAATTGGCCAGGAGAGGTGGAATAAACAGGATGTAGCATGAATAAATAAAAACATTAATTTTTTTCAAAAAGGGAAAAAGTAAAATTATTAAATTCTCAGGTAATGGGTAGAAAAGGAAATGATCATTACAAATCAGAAAATTCTAATTTAGAAAGAAAACTGCTACATGTTTCTCTCATATTTGGATGCTAGATACAAAATTTTAGATAGTTTTGTTAAAATTGAAATATGCAAGTATGTTTGGGAGGGGCCATGGCCACCAGCAGATTACAAGGAACAGAAAATAAAACAAAAATAGTATGAAGAGAGGAATGAGAATAATGAAACAAGAAGCTTTACATGGGATGGGGAAGGGAGAGAAGAGGAGAGGAGCAGGAACAAGAAAGTATAACTAGCAATAAAGATCTTTGAAACTTACAACTAGTATCCTAATACTATAGAAGATTTCTAAAATATTTACATACATACAAATATGAAAATAGTTAAAAGGTGGTTTTCAGGGATGACTCCATACTTAAGAGAACTTGCTGCTCTTGCAGTGGACCCAGGTTTGATTCTCAGCACTCATACATAGTGGCTCACAACCATTTTCAACTCAAGAGCATCCAACACATCTTTGAGCCCCTGTACATACCAGACATGCATATGATATGTATGCAGGCAAAACACAGGTGCGCATAATTTTTTTTAATTTTAAGATTTAGAAAGAGTATAAATAGAGCTACATGGCAACACGGAAACAATGCATCTCACAGCCACCATAGATGAACAAAAAAAAAAAAAAAAAAATGTTCCCTGGGAAGTATGGGTTACCTCCTTTTAAGTTTTTGATCAGTTTAACACTTCAAACTTTCCCAAAATAATACAGGCTATTGTCATTGCTCTTAATTAATGTCCAGAATTCAGTGGTAGGACCCTATTGATAAAGATACCGCATACTTTAATGAAAGAAAAGGAGTAATCATGATGTTACCAATACAAAGTTTTCATTTTTATTACTTAGCTTTCATTTTGCTGGTGCTAGTTTCCCTATTAAGAAAGAAAAGATTTTTATAGAAATTCTGCAAGTTATAATAATGACTGGCCTATTGGGAGATGCATACTGGTGCCATAGTGGCATAAATATTATGGGAGTAACCAATCACTTTCTGCCTAGATTTAGGGCCTGCCGTTCAAGACAGAACTCATGCCTAGTGCCATTGCCTTAGCCCCAAACCTGTGACTGGGTATGCCACTGCAGGCTAAATTGTCATAGCACTAAATGACCACCTAAGTAATAGAGGGTTCTTTATATCCCCATATTAATTTATATCTCATCCCTCATCGGAGAACCTTCTTTGCCACCTACAAATGACCAGCATGTATAGAGCCAGATATTGTAGATGGCTCAGCTCTAAATGGGACATCTACATCATCCATCCTCCTCACTCAGCCCAGGGATCATTGTAAAAATGGGGCAGGGGTAGAAATATTGTAAGAGTACATGGTCCCCAATGAAGGAGTTAGAGAAAGAATCTATGGATCTGAAGAGGTTTGCAGCCCCTTAGGACGAACAACAATATGAGCTAACTAGTACCCTCAGAGCTCCCAGGGACCCAACCACCAATCAAGGACTATACAGGGTGGCACTGAATGTTCTGGCAGCATGTGTATAGTAGAGGATTGCAAATTCGATCATCAATAGGAGGAGAGGACCTCAGCCTTGTGAAGGTTCTGTGCCCTAGTGTAGGGGAATGCCAGGGCCAAT